>JBBPBT010000685.1:2665233-2693478 GCA_037974875.1 Cicer bijugum
GGGGGGGGGGGGGGGTTCATCAAACACTAAAGATATAGAGGTAACAAATTTTGAACAATGTCTTTTGTGCGAACATTTGAAAAGATAATTTGCTAAATGATTCAAACTTTCTTATTCAAAAGTATAGTTCTTTTAAAGAAAAAAATCACAAAGAAAATAAAAGAGAAAAAGAAAACTCAGGCTATAAATGATAAACTTAAAGAGATCATAAATTTTTAGAAACAGTCTCAACTAAAAAAGTTTGAAATTGAAAGTTCAGAAAGTCAAGAACGATCTTCACCTCAAAAGGAGAATGTTCTCTTTAAAACTGAAGTTGAATTCCTAAAAATAATTTGTCAAATTTTATTAAAGCTACTGAAACCTTTTAAGAATCATGGGATCTCAAGTTGGAATATTTGATAAATCTGGTCTTGGTTTTGATAAAACTCAAAAAACCAAAATGTATGAAAATATTTGTTCTTGAAAGGAAAGAAGAAAAATATAAAATTAAATGTTCATATTGCAACAAAATTAGACATATGGAATTTGCATGTTATTTTAAAAAAATAGAAAAAAAAATCGAGAAAAAAAAGATTTTTAGAAAAGAAGAATATTTTGGAACAAAAGTAAAATAATAATAATAATAATAATAACGATAAAATAAAAAATTAGTGGGTTCTACTTATGGAGTGAGTCCATCCAAAAAATATCCTCTCACGACTCAAATAGGAAGATATTGTTCAATCATATCGATCTTCTTTCTAAAACATATCATCTTCGACTCAAGCAAGACATTCATCATCATATATGAACCCTTCTTATTGGTATGAATCTTTTCAACTGAGAATGACTTCATTTCTAGTGCATCTTGTATTCAGTGATACCATATTTTAATATGTTTCGACTGTGCATGAAAAGTATGATTTTTGCTGAGATGTATCACACTTTAACTGTCACATAATAACTCAAACTTGTTTTGCTTGAGGTCTAACTCATGTAGGAATTGCTTCTTCCACAAGAGTTATTTGAAAGTTATGTTGCTGCCATGTACTCAACTTTGGTAGTGGATAAAACAACACACTTTTGTAACATTGATTACTAAGAGACAACTCTCTGCAAACACCGTCATATAACCAGAAGTATATTTTTTAAAATTATGAGCAGTCCAAGGGCCAAACAGTTCAAGTTAGGGCATTTGATCTCAAAATTTTGGGTAAAAAAAAAACTAAATGTTCTTATAGCTCAATATATGATGATTAACGTTCCATATCCATCCTGACTCAAATTCAAAATTGAATGTAAAAATACGTATTCTTGTAAATATTTTTATTTAATAAGTTTTGTGTTTTATTTCATTTAAAATTATCTTAAACTATAACATTTATTTTATCCGCTAAGTATATTGAACTGTCTTCGAATATTTGACTTTAGTTGTGTGTTTGTCCTCCTTGATACAAAAAGTAAAGATAAAAATATTGTAAAGTAAAATCTCAATCATTTATCTTCACTATACAAGAGAGAAAAGGAAGAGGGAGAAGACAATATACTTGTTGCTGATATGGAATTAAAAAATGAGTTAAGTAGGAAAAAACAAAGGTCAAAATACAAAGTCCATAATATTTTGTGTCCTACAAACCAAAACAAAAGAGACCTATTAAGACCATCTCCACTAGAAGAAAAGGAAATCTATAAATAAATGGTAGATGTTCTTCCTCCCATAAAACACGAGAATTTAATAGAACCTACCTTCTACTAATTTAAAATTTGTTCAAAAACACTATAAAAAAACGTAATCATGGTAGTAGTTTTTGCACTAGTAAATAACTTTTGAGAGATGGATGACAAATAACAAAAGCAAGTTAGAAGGAAATTTAGATTAGCTCAAACATTAAAATGAAAGGACTATTTGTGACTCTGTTTCGTTTGATGATATAAATTACACTTTATAGGCCCAATGAGCCGAAAACGATTAGATTTGTAACTTGTTGTATAGAGACCTCAAAAGTACTATTGACAAAAAATAAAAATAAAAAATAGACCTCAAAACTACAGAGTTATTCCAATCCCAATTTTGTTTTTCTTGACAAAAAAGTCATATAAATGTCTGGGCCAAAATTTATTAGCGAATTACAAAATTCTCTCTTCTTTTTGTCCCGTGATATCTCACATGAATCTTTGTGCTTAAATTAAATTATACGAATTCGTTTATTAAAAAAAAAAAAAGATATGAATTCATTTTTTAGTTACTTTTCAGATCAAATTTGATACTATCAAGAATCATTTTTCATGGAAATCGAATGTTAAAGAAAAAAAATAAGCCAACCACGATTTGACTTTGGTTCTCATACCCATTTCGTTATTTTCAAATTCAAATTGTTCATTATTTTCTAAATGTCTTGCCAACCTCACTTATTTATTATTTATTGTATGATCTATTTATTATTTTTGGTGTGTGCTGGAAGTATGTTCTATTTACTTAATCACAACAACACAAACATCTAAAAATGAATATATCAAATTAATGGATTCTCTAAATTAAATCACATACGTTAAAGTCAAATTAAACCACATCAAATTCAGGTTAAAATTAAATCATAGGTAATATAACATATAATCAACTAATTTTTTTTATTCAGATACATATAGTATAATTATTCATATTTTTGGAGTTTTAATTTCATATCTTCTAAACATTACAACTCCAAAAGCATGAAAGAACAAGATGACTAAGAGTGGAGAGACACAAAGTTAATGTAACTAAGGAAGACTATTGAGAAACTCCATTCTTGACTAACCAATATGTGTTAAATAAATAATAGCTCAAATAGTAAATAAATTTTAACTTTAATTAAAATACACACACACACACACATATATATATATATATATATATATATATATATATATATATATATTGTATCTTTAGCCTAACAAGTGCATCTAAAATGGTAATTTTTTTTTGAGACATTTGATATTATTTAGACGTAGGTTCAAACCCACAATATATCACTTCTCCAAACTTAGACTTAGCATATATCAGTTTCGGTCTTAGGCTATTTGTAACAAAAAGAAATGTCTTTAAATTTTTGTGTGCGCATAAAGTGATCCCTTTTCCTTTGCGTGCGTCTTGGTTTACTAATAAACAATCAACTCATCAAGAAACTACAATGGAGAAGTGGTCCAGAAAATATGTCTATTTAGTAGGTCTCAAAGTGACTAATGAAAATTTTATTTTTCCTACAAATATCATGCAAAATTTATAAATTGCCCTTGAGTTTTTTTTACTATTTATTTATTTATTTAAATTGTTGAAATTAAAATATCTGAATCACAAGTGTGTTATGAATTTTTCATTTTTTTTAAATATAGATTTTTCACATTTTTACCAAAAAAAAAAAAAATACTATGTACACTAAATTATCAAGAAGCGTCATTCTTCAAAATAAAAAAAATTTGATATCAACCACAGCGTAGTCTAAGCTAAGCTGACACTACACTTAAAAAACTAAGAAAAAGTTGTAGTTTTTATTGTTCCGAATTTTTATTTTTTGCAAAATTCGAACTTTTCACATTTTTTAAAAAGTTTTTTGTGTCAACTTTAGTGTAGACTAAACCAACAACACTACATCTAAAAATTTTAAAAAGGAGGGAAGCGTTCCAAATTTATGAATTTGTGAAAAATTCTAAATTCTTAATTTTTCATACTTTAGAAAATGCACAGCATAAATTTTATACATTTTAGAAAATAAAATAATGTGGGGGAAAAGTATTATTTTTTTAGCCAATGACAAAGTCATAAAATACTGATGATTGTACGGGATTAAGTTTAAAAGTAAAAGAAATATAATTTCAGTAAATGCAGCTTGAATTGTAAAAATTGAAAAGATAGTTGATATATTGTAGGTTGGATTTGGACAATTTTTTTTCATTCTTTTTATATTTAGTGGAATTATAAAAAAATGTAAGTGAATTTCACAGTCAATTATTAAATAAAAATGTGTTATTTTGATATCAAAGTCCTGACATCATATATGACGGTGTATGTTTATCTATAACTTTAACTTTTTATCTTGTACAATTTAACACTTTAAAAAATACACTTAAAAATTGAATGACACCGTAAAAATATGATTTGTCATTTAAAAAAAATAGAAACGTGGGAGAGCATTGTAACTTTGTCAAAGATGTGTAGCCCAATTTAAATGTTTAGGAATAAATAAGCACAATCACATCAAGTGGCACCATAAAAAGAAGACCCACTTAAGAGGCGCACCCATGTGCTTTTTTCATCTTTTTTTCATCCTTTCGCCTAATTTTGTCCTACTTAAGTGTTTGAAGTTGTATCCTCTCGCTGCCCTCATCACCTAACTTTACTAGGCCATTCAATTACACCCTTAGAAAGGAATGGTGTTGTTACCATCAACCACTAGTGTCTACTTTTTTTATTTATTTAGTTCACACATAAATGTTCTCTCAATCAAAATGCATTTCAAATATGAGTAATTGTAAGATGAATATTATGTCATTTTGAATTATTTCTTTTTTACATTTGTAAATAAAATGAGTAATTTCAAATATGAGTAATTTGTAATTTGCCATAATATGAGTAATCGGATTGGACATTCTTTTGTCTTATTTCATCCGTATCTCCGATACATTATTATGGCAAATTGCAAGTGATGTAATATTTAGCTATGATTGATGATACTTTTGAGGAATAAAAATCAACAATTCTTTTCATCTTTATCAAACTATTTTATTTTAAAAATTATATATTAAAATATTAATCTTTTTGAATATAAGTTATCTTTATGTATAATGATTTATTTAAAAAAATTCAAATTTATAAAAATAATTTTCTTAAGAGATTTTTTTCCTGCAAATTTTTAACTTTGTTTAAATTAACAAATATATATAGTTAATATAATTTATTTATAAAAAACAACATAAATTTTAAATTATGTAAATTGACTAGAATTGTCTGTAACATTATAATAATATTTTTAAATATAATTAATTAATCAATATAATCTATATTTTTTTGACACTTTTTCTCTAATAGTACATGTTTTAAAAAAGTTTGAAGAAGTCGTCGTTTACAAATGTAATTTATAACTAAAAAAATTAATATATTATTTTTTAAAAAGAATAATTTAATAAATTTATTTTTAGAATTGAATTATTAAAAAATCCTTTATAATTAAGATAATAATTTAATTAATATTATTTGAAAGGATTGAATTTTGAATAACATGTTAATCTTTTATTTTATTTATCGATTTAGACATTATCTTCCGATAAATAGAAGAAACATCTGGTCATCAATTTTTATTAAAATTTTAAATTGCTCAATAAAAAATAAAAAATGATTTAAGGTATCATTGACGTTACTACTAAAGTGAAAAAGTGTGCACAGTAGATAAAAATTAATATATGTTTAGGATTTTTCTATTATTGTGTAGGTACGTACGTGTCTTTGCTTTATTGGGTTTGAGGTCTTGGTCATCAATCAAACACTCGTCTCCGCATGTGTCGGTCACGGATAAATAGAGAAACAGAATAACAACACACGCGTGTAATAAATAATATAGTACCAACTTTTGTACATACAAAAATAACACTAACAATAATTATATCAACACTTCTTGCACTTGTTTTTCTCTTGAATTGATCGGGTTTCTAAGAGTAACAAGTAGAGGTTGTAATCATAAAAAATAAAAAAGACAACAACAGAAAAAATCTAGGAAAAAAAAGCAGAGGAGGACGAAAAGTAAATCCTCCTAAGGTATAGCTAGATTGACCACATTATAATTTATGTATAGGCCATTTAATATTTTTTGTCGCAATTAATTAATTAATATATAGCCTCCTCGTAGTTAGCAAGGTGAACCTTTCTTACAGTTAAGTGTACCAGCAGCAACTGTTATGGAACCGACAAGTGAAGATGGTCTAGCACTTAAGCTTGAAGCTCTTGCATAACTAGATGAAGATTCAGCACCCGATGCAGTAAAAAATGCACCGTTTAACATTAAATCCCCTTCTGATCTCCAGTTCCAATTTTTCCATTCACTCTCTGATGCATCTTCATACTTTGTCACCTGTGGTCGCACCAAATTTCATCAATTATATTTTATTGACTAAATTTTAATTCAACAATGAATCTGTCAATATATTTTATTAGTTACCTCTTTGCTGAATCTGTCATTGGGGGCAACAAATCTGTTGCCTTGGCTGTTGATGGTTGGATTAGCACTTCCACCAATGGCATACATTTCCCAGTGAGTGTAGTCATTGTTCACCACATGGAAATATCCAAGCCTACACCTGCATATTTCACATTTTCAAACTTAGAACAATACATTGGACCCACAAATTGATTGAAGATATTTCAAATAAGTCATAAATTCGGTTAGCCCCACGTAGATTTCGTCTTTTTCACTTTGCATTAAAGTATATTAATTTAAAGTTTAATTGTATCTTTTATTTTTATTATATCACGCTCACCAAAACACTGTTCTTATTTTAAAATTAATTTTTTTTTAATTTTTCAATTATAATGTTTGTTGTAATTCGATATAACTCATAATATTTACTCTAAAAATAAATATTCTTAGCCTACCAATGATGTTTTTGGCTCTTCTTTTCAAAGTTATAATCAGGGTAGTATTGTGTTTTGAATAGAAAAAAAAATTATTTTTAGAAATAAAAAATATAAGTTATGAACAAAATTATAATAAATTTGAAAACTAAGGGATTTAAAAGATCCATTTGAAAATAGAGAAATCATATTACTAAATGTGATAAACTATAAGAACTAAAATTACAATTAAATTTACTTTTAAATTTATAATATAAGATAAAATAAAATAAAAATAGAATAATAGATTTTATAAAAAAGATATTATTTTATTCTAATTATATACACCAATTCAAATATACTCTTAATTCCTGGTCCTTCTAATTTAAACAAAGACTTTAAGATTTAAAATTTAAGAATTTGACCAAATTATGACAAAGGCCTTAATAATCGGACATAAATGTGACCAATAATAATTATAGTTATAGTTCACACTCGAATACTCCCAAACAAACTAACATTTATTTAAGCTTATTAACCAACTGCATCAACTAGTTTATTTCAAACGCATACTTCTAAGAAAACAAATGTATATTTTTGGAAGAATTTATTTAATAAAAAAATAAATTTTACCTTGGCATTCTTTGAACAAGACCTTCACCAAAATGGTTAAAAGCAATTGTAACTTGCATATTCTTATCTTCCGTATAAGAATCACTATGACCCAACAACATAACCTTATCATGGTGTGTCATGTAATTGTTAGAAATGGTTATAGCAGTGGACCCATGAATAGCATCAATCAAACCATCATTACAATTAGACAAAGAACAATGATCCACCCAAACATGACTTCCACCAAAGATAGACACACCATCACCGTCCGATACAGTTCTCCACCCATAATGCCCTGGGGAGTCCCTCACCATAGCATTCCCACCTTGTTTACAATCATGTATATTAATACCATGGATTATAACATTAGTCACATATTGTATAGTAATGCATGGACCACCAGCAATGTGCACACTAGCACCTCTACCATCAATTGTTTTGAAAGAATTCATTATTAATTCTTCTTTTAATTTGATTACCATGTCTCTTGCGAAAATTATCCATAACGGTTCGTCTTGGATCACGGCGTGACGGAGTGTTCCCGGCTTCGGGTTCACTGCGTCGTCGTCGCTGTCGTCGTCTACTACGTAAATTTTACCATCTCTTCCACCTATGGCGTTTTTGCCGAATCCAATTGCACAATCTGCTAGCCTTTGTCTGTTCTTCTCCCAATTGGAGTCACACCTCCAACAATCATCAATGGGGTTTCCACTCCCACATGATAGGTACCCTAACTTTCTCCTAGATACAGAGGCATTGATTTTCCTGCAATCAAAATTAAAATATATTTTAAATAAGGATTTGGACTCTCTAGAAATAGAATGCAAGAAATGTAATTATTTAAGTGGTGGAGAATGTATGTTTAATTAATTAATTAATTAATTACCTGTTTACCTCTTGGATAACCAATTCAGGGTTTTGAAGAGAGGAAGAGGAAATTAAGGTAGGAGTGAGAAGAGAGAAGAGGAAAAAAACAAAAGAGAAAGGAGTATTTGTGATCATGTTGGATGGATCCTCCTATAGATAGGTGGGACTTGGGGAGAAGGGCAGAGAGAGAGGTGTGAGAAGTAGTGTAAGTAAGAGGGGGTGTATATAAAGGAATTATAAGCTAGGGTAAATGGCGTGATTAAACTAAACATATGGGACCCAAATGTTTCCTAATTTCTTGTTTCACGGGATATATCTTATTGGTAGTTTTGGGCGTTAAGCGAGGCCTAATTGATGGTGGAAGATTGAAAAAGGGAATGATGTAAGAAAATAAAAGGGATATATACAGTGAAATCATGTTACCTTCTTTAACTAGAATTAAATTAATGTTTGGTTATATGTGTACACATATATAGACTTATGAGTTCGTAGACATTAAATTAGACTAATGTGTAAAGTTAGTTTTACAATTCTACAACTGCTTTGGGAGGGTACTTAATTACTCCTACGGTTTTACCTACCGTAATTAGAGGGAGATATAAGTAATTGACTGTTCAATAGCATGCGGGGGGTCCCGTTTCGACGACGATGTATTTAACAAGTTCATTTTTTCTTCCTTTGCAAAATCACTGATCAGTGTCCTTGCATGCTCGTTGAGAAAATGAGAATTAATAATGAAACTAAGCCGCAATCACGCAATTGAGAACTTTGATCAATTAATGAGACGGATAGTATAAGCCTCTTCTTGACATGATTTGCGTAATAATGAAGTAATGGGCAATACATTTTTTATGTTAAACTGCGAATTCGAACTACACATGCTTATCTTTCTTCATATTTACCCACTATTTGTAATCCAAATAAATTAACTTGTACACAAGTTATTTATCTTTTCTTCATATTTAGCATTTGAATTTATAGTTTTTTTTAATCTTTTCTTCCATTTATAATGTAAAAGAACTATTTTCCCCACCCACTAATTCAGAGTTTTACGTATATATTCTTCTCAGTCAACAATGTACTAAATTTATTTTAATTCTTTGCTAAAATAACTCAAATTTTTTTTTAATGTTATTCATCTCACAAAAAATTGATTAAAATATGTATTGTCATATTTATTATTATTAATTCATCTTATAAATTATTATTGTGATATTGTTAAATTCATTTTTTATGCTAAATTATATACCAGCGATGAATTGCATTATTTTTATGATTACTATTTATACGTTTAGAATTTGTTAAATTTTTAGAGAAATATTCAAATTTATGTTTGTATTGTAATATAAAAAAAGTAAATAATGTAAAAAAAATGTAAAGTAAATTAGAAAAATTGATTAGAAAAAGAAAATGATGCACTCGAGAGAGATTAAAATAAAATGTCACATTTTTTTATTATTTTAAATTAAATAATAATGTTTTTTATGTCATTTTATATTGATAAAATATAAATTTACTAAAATACTTTGATTTTTAATTAATTAGATTTTTAACTATAAATTATAAGTTATTAGTTACTTTCTCAGCTATCAGCCAGTTTTTTATTTATCAACGGAGGAGCCGATAAGAGACGAATTTAGCCTCACCCACTCCACCTCCCACTAATAACAGAAAATATGCATCCGTCCTTATTTTTTAGGAGATTGAAATTTGAATGTTTTTTCTATCGGCGATAGAGGTTGATTTTCTCGTTTTTATATTTATATATATATATATATAAATTATATTAATTTATTTTAATTAATAATAATGTAATTATTATAAAAAAATAATAAAATAAAACAAATTAAAATTATATTTTTTATAAATAGAAAATTAAAATTTATAAAATAAATAATTACATATACATATAAATTTAAAAATAATAATTTTGCTACGAGAACTGGATTGAAAGCGGAGCAAATATCAATCCTCCAACCTCCCCATCAATTAATCATTCAATTAATATTGACTGCGAAAGCTGTGTTTAGATTGTTAGAAATTTAATCTACCCAAAGGAAAATATTGACTTACTTGGTTTAATGGGTCCATCTCTTAATTTTCTTATTTTGAATTCAAGATGCATTTTTTTAATTACATTCTCTTTTAATTTTTTTTTAAAAATACTCTACTTTAAAATAATATAGCAAAATATCTTATATTTTAAATTTTTAAAAAATTACATTTGAAGAAATTTCAGCACAATACATAATCTATTCTCGTCATACGACTTCTTGAAAATTCTAAAAAATAGGATATTTTAATACTTTCATTTTAAAGTAGGGTGTTTTGAATTTTTTTTCTTCTAAAGACAGGATATAATTATAAAAATCCCAAAATGTATCTTTTATAAGGAATAAATTTAAAAATTTTTTTTTAAAATAAGGAGATGAATCCCTGTAAAAATCAAGGAGAGTCAACTATTAATTAGAGAACTTGGGACTTGAATTCCATTCGCAACGCATATGAAAAAAATGTCCATTGTGTAATCGGGGATTTTATAACTTTCAGTTGTGGCGCATTATATTTACTCAGATAAATTAGCGTATATGTAATCACTAAACTTTGGTTGTATCTTTCGTTATTTTGTGTACGAGACATCCTCTAGATAGTTTGATCTTTGTTTTCTGCTGTACCAGTTAGCACAATTTGTGTGCCTTTTCAATACAGTGTGTTTTCATTTAAAATAAAAATATTACAAAGAAATGTTGGAAATGACATATAATAACAATAAGAACTATTTGGTGGGAATTGAAAAAATAAAAAGTTTCATCTAGGAGGTATGACACTTTAGCTGTCCGTTGTTTTTTTTTTTTAAAATTAAACCATATGTATTTTAAAATTATTATATAAATTAATATTTATAATTAAATTCATTGTTGAGTGACTGTTTTAACTTTCCCACAACTTGCTACACATTGTTGATCTTCTACATAAATGATTATTCGATGGAGTAAATTTTCCTTTGTAGGCAACCTATCTTGAAACAACCTTCATACAAATAACGATACTTTTGCTTAGACAAAAGCATGATACACTAGGTCTTGAAATGGAGGCGCGTTGACACTAGCGACAAACTTCTCCCGTAGTACAAAATATATCTCATTTACCGAATATGATTCTCCTTTCGTATTGTTCCACTATCACTTATCAGGTACATTAACTTGCAAATGAACGTTAGCCAATAAAATCTTACATTGCTCCACTAATTTCTCCTCCCACTCAATTTGTCAAACTTAATAATCAAACATTTCACGCTCTTTCGTTTAAGTTTTTGTATTTTTATTCATTTGAATTAGATTTGATGTTTTAATAATTAATTAAACACCATAATAGATTATCATATATTTCTTTCAATTATTTATTCATCCAATCTAATCTATAACATTTAATCGATTATTATTTAAAAAACAACAAATACAAGTGACAACATAAATATTACTATTCACCATCAATCATCACCTCAATCATGATTCATGAGTAGCCATATAATAAACTCGGTCAAAACCATCATTAAACATATAATTATATCCAATCACACATAATGAGTTAATTTAGCACATAAAAGAAATATGCATTCCCTAACTATCATACATAACCCTACAATCACAATACCGGTTTCTATTGAGGATCACTAAGTTTGTATAGTGAGTCACTAGGCTGAATGTTTCCAAGATACTAGGATTGTGGTTGAGCAAGTATTCTAAAAATATTCCATTGGATAATCATTTAACATTCGATATAAATTGAAACAAGTTCAGATCTTTTTAAGCTGAATTTGATAACTTTATCTAATTAAATAATTGATTAATTTAAATACTTAATCGATTAGATCCAATACCTAATCAATTATTTGACAGAAAATTTGTTGTTAATCAATTAGAAACCAAATTACATAATCGATTAACAATGTTAAATTAAGTCATCTAGTTGAGAGTTCAATATAGGCTAACATTATGAGATCCCTAATGATAGAATATGTACAAGACATAGACAAAGATAACCCACATATTATGCATAAAATTAAGATCTACTACCAAGTTATGCTCGTAGACAAATAGTGTTCTCCTCCATCTGTGATATCAAACTCACAAAGATCTTGATCTTAATGGCTCATATTTTGTACCACCAAATTTTGAACAATCTAATTTACGTAATTGGTGATATAAGACTATTTTTTCGACTAAATATTAATTTAAATAATATATTCAAAATTTATCTCTACCCTTTCTCTACTTTTTTTTCCATCAACTTTTATTATCTCTCTTACTTTTCCTTTTTCTTTAACTTCTTAAACAAGTGAGGAGAGATATAAACAAGTAGAGAGAGCGTAGAGAGGAATTAGACAAAGACAATCAAAATTTCTCAAGTATCACCCCAAAAGGACATCGAGAATCCATTACTAACATCTTTTACTATCTTTTTGGAAAACCATTCTAAATTTGAGTTTTAGAATAATCAAAATTAATAATGTTTCAAAATCAAAAGTACTTTCTATCCTATAATACAAGTAAAAATTAGTAAAACAAAGTTGTTGTATTTAATTTAAAATTTAAGACAAATATATCAATATCTTAACCTACTTTTAAGGAAGTAGTATACATTTAGTTGATGCTATTATGTTAATAGATTTGTCACATTTAAAATAAGATTTTAGTAAAGTGATCAGTAAATCAATAATAAATATTATAACTACTCAAAATTGATTATGCATATTTAGATTATATCAACTATTTATTTAATCATTAATAATTTATATTACTCAAGTTATTTTCTAAAGTGAATTATTCACTTAAAAGAAATCAAATGCAACGCTAATTAGAAAATTCGAAAAAGGTTAAATCCAATATTAGCAGATCCAGAAAAGGTGGAACTATCAGTATTTAATTATAGTAAATCCAAGGAAGACAAAAATATGAACAAGAATTCCGTGGTATTAAGTATGGGATACGGAAATTAAAGTCTTCCACACTCTCTGAATTTGACAAATGATATAATCTGATAGGTCGCCAGCTACTACACACCAAATATCAATCATCTATCTCAAATAATTAAATTCCACACAAAAGCATAATCAATACCCACATCACTAAATATTTGCTTCTTTCTAAACTAAATATTAGTGTATATATATTAGAGGGAGATAGAAATGTTAATACTTGGATGCATAGATCGGAACTTTTAAACTTTTACACATAATTTATTCGTGTTTTTAACCAACTTATTAGTTGCATACTCCGTGGAGAACCTTCTTAATTAATTTGTTCAAACTTTTTTTATTTATTTATAATTTAAAGTCTTAAAATACAACTAATTAATAAAATAAATAAATAAATAAGTAGACATGTTCATTCAAGAAAAATATAAAATTAGAGGAAAAATTCTAAAATGGGCAGAGACCCATGTTTACAAGTCATTTAGAGTTCTAACAACTATCAACAACATTTTTTGGAAAAATAACTTAATAACTTTCTTTATTTTTATGATTAAAACAAAAATCTTATATTAATATAAGTTCGACGAATTAAAATTTTACTAATATATATATGTATATATATATATATATTTATTTTATCAAAAATACTTTTAAGAAAATATCATCAATCACCATCAAATTTAAAATAATTTTTAAATAGTGCAAGGATTCATACTAAATCATCTATATAAAAGTGGAATACAATAGCATCATGACAATTGCCATAAATAATTTATTAAATGATTTGACAATAGCGGAGGAAATCAAACATTGTCAAAAGAAAATATTTGTGGACCAACGTGAATGTCTTTTTAAGGCAGTTTAAGGCAGGTTTGAAATAAAGGCACGACCATTTTTAGTTGGCTTTGGTTGAAGTGGTTAGAGGGGGTGGCTCTGCATGCCCTGTTTGTGACAATTACTTGGCAACCTCCACACAAACCAGCTAAACACCTGATGCTTGTTGCTCCTTTCCTTTTTAAAGAGTTTGAAGTGTATTGAATATTGTAATTTCTTGACTATTGATAATTTAATGTAATCTATTTATAAATTATGTCATTTAAAATATGTTAAAAAATCAATTTTAATCATTAAAATAAATAAAAAGTCAATTTTTAAAATAGAATAATTTTATATATTGATAAAAATAAAAAGTTAAAATTATAATTAAAAATATATGGGAGAATTACTCTTTTTTGGCTCAGGAGTTTACAAATCCCCTTTTAACAACTATACTTCCTCATGCTTTCTCTCTTGGAGATGCACATAAGATGCTATTTACCATGTGAGATTAGGCTAGCTACCACGCCATCATCAAGTGCGATTATGTTGATAAAGAGAACCCTAATAGCAATGCAACTCATACATTTATCTGGAAAATTGTTTGAAAGTTGTACAAAAACCCTCTAAAACGATGCACAAAAATACCTCTAGTTTAATGAAAAAAAAATTAAAAGAGTAGCTAATTATCTCTCCTTAATAAATGAAAGATGATTTTGGAAAGAGAATACATATTATTGACAAATAATTATTTCAATTTCTTTCTTGAGAGGATGCAAAGTAGGCTCACTTAATGAAAATGTAATTTTTTTAGTAGATCAAATAAAGTCACCCTTGCTAAGTATGTTTTTTAATCTATGTCAATTTACTCTATGCAAAACATGCGACTCTCTAAAGAGGTGTGTGATATTATTAATTTCATTATAAGAAGTTTTGTATGGGGAGGAAAATAATGTCATCGAGTCAAACGGGACATGGTGTCAAAGCCTATGAATAAGGTGGACTCTTTATCCATAAAATTAGAGTTATTAATATTTCTCTCCTTGGCAAGTATATTTGGGAGCTACTCCATCAACCTAACAAGCATTGGGTGCAACTCTTATGTGCTATATATCTTAATGGCACACATATTTTCCGTTGTAACCAATCCATTGACAGCTCTTATTCTTATCCATCCTTAATTAATGTTAGTGTGTTTTCTAGAAGACAATGTTGTTGTAAGTCGATGAAAATAATGTAGATAGAGGGAAGCACTACATGAGAACTATTGTCGCTTGTTAATGTTGTACTAATGATCATGAATTCATCCTTAACATCTGCGACTTTCCTAATAGCCATCGTATACGGGTCCATCTTGGCTACACCCATCAAGCTAACTTCTTCTTGATTGATTTGGCTCATTGGTTCAAACTCTTCACTACATGGGATAAGGGAAGGCTTTTTATAGTCGCTTGCTGGAATATTAGGTGAACTTGAAATTCTATTATTTTTCAAAATGGTACATGGAATGAATGTAGTGTTGGGAAAAACCAGAGATAATTAGCGATAACTAATGCGGAATATTTTTCCTCCACCTGTGCAGATAAATGGCCAACCAGAAAATACAATTCCAAGAGCAATAATAATTGGAAGAAAATTAAATATGAGACAAACACAATTTTTAACGTGAAAAACTTCCCTCAAATTGAGAGAATAAAAACCACGGGACCTAGTCCAGTAAAATCTTCAACTATAATAATTAATGGGTACACCAAGAATCTTCTTAATAACAATAGGGAATATCAATCAACAATAACAACCCTATAACAACCTTATAACAACCTTCCACTAAAGTGGGTATACCAAAGTAACTCTCAGAGAAGATAAAACTACTCAAATTATATATTAAAGTAACAAACTCAGTGGTAGGAATAACATACTAAATTTGTAGATCAAACACGGAGCAAGTTTGCTACACACCTGTTACCACCATTGAAACCAAATCCTTATTTTTCTTCTCTGGCAACCGTTCTTCTTGCGTTGTCTTTCTGTTTTTCTTTCTGTTGTGTCCTTAGGGATTTCTAAATCCCTTTTATTACCTTCAAGAGGACAAGCCCACTAAAACTTTTTTTTCTTTTTCTTTTTATTTCAATAATAATAATAATAATAATATTAATAAAATTGGTGGGTTCCACTTGGGGAGTGAGCCCACCCAACAAATCTCCCCCTCACGACTCAAGTGGGAAGGTACTGCTCAACCATGTCAGCTTTCTTTCTGCAACATATCATCTTCGACACATGCAATGTCTTTGTCATCATATCTGAACCATTCTCGTTAGTATGAATCTTCTCAATTAAAAATGACTTCATTTCTAGTGCATCTCGTATCCAATGATACCGCACTTCAATATGCTTCGACTTTGCATGAAAAGTCGGATTCTTGCTGAGATGAATCGCACTCTGACTGTCACAGAATAACACAAACTTGTCTTGTTTGAGGCCTAACTCATGTAGGAACTTCCTCATCCACAAGAGTTCTTTGGAAGCTTCAGTTGCTGCAATGTACTCAGCTTCAATAGTAGATAAAGCAACACACTTTTGTAGTCTTGATTGCCAAGACACAGCTCCCCCTGCAAATGTCATCATATAACTAGAAGTAGATTTTCTAGAATCAAGATCACCTGTCATATCTGCATCTGTGTAGCCATCCAACACAAGTTCACCGCCTCCATAGCATAAACACACTTTGGAAGTGCCCATAAGGTATCTGAGAATCCACTTCACTACTTGCCAATGATCTTTACCAGGATTAGAGAGAAACAGACTAACAACTCCAACTGCATGAGCAATATCTGGCCTTGTGCATACCATAGCATACATCAAACTACCAACTGCGGATGCATAAGGAACCTTATTCATCTCTTCTTTGTCTTTCTCACTTGTAGGACATTTATCAGAATTCAATTTAAAATGAGTAGCAAGTGGAGTACTAACAGGTTTGCAATTGCTCATGTTAAACCTCTCTAACACCTTCTCAATATAGTTGTGTTGAGACAACCATAATTTATTATTCTTCCTATCACGAGTAATTCTCATGCCCAAAATTTGCTTTGCATGACCCAAGTCTTTCATTGCAAAGGACTTGTTCAAATCTTTCTTTAAAGACTGAATCTTCTTAGTATCATGACCAACAATCAACATGTCATCCACATATAACAAGAGAATAATATAATCACCATCAGAGAATTTCTTGATAAACACACAATGGTCAGAAGTAGTTTTACCATACCCATGTTTCTCCATGAAAGAATCAAATTTCTTGTAGCATTGTCGAGGTGCTTGCTTGAACCCATACAAGCTTTTCTTCAATTTACACACAAGTTGCTCTTTACCTTTGACTTCGAAACCCTCTGGTTGCTCCATATAGATCTCTTCCTCCAAATCACCATGAAGGAATGCATTTTTCACATCAAGTTGTTCAACTTCTAGGTTCAAACTAGCTGCTAACCCAAGCACAACTCGGATAGAGGACATCTTCACCACAGGTGAAAACATTTCATCAAAGTCAATACCTTTTCTCTGATTAAAACCTTTCACAACCAATCTTGCTTCGTATCTTGGTTGAGAATTATTCTCTTCTGTCTTTATCTTGTATACCCATTTGTTCTTGAGTGCTTTTCTACCATTAGGCAACTTTACCAAATCAAATGTGTGATTCTCATTCAAGGAATTCATCTCTTCTTGCATGGCCTTCAACCACTTTTCTTTATCAGCATTTGTAATAGCTTCTTGATAGTACTCTGGCTCTCCACTATCAGTGATCATCACATACTCATGTGGAGGATATCTTTGAGAAGGTTGACGTTCTCTAGTAGATCTTTTCAAATCAAACTCGACTGGTGGCTCGATTGGAACCTGCTCATCATGGTGAGGCACATGATCATCAGTTACATTCTCATCATCTACCTGTATATCTCCCCCATCAACAAGAGTTTCCGTAGGAGGCTTAGGCGCAACATCAATGTAACTTCTGAGATTTGTTTTCTGTTTTTCAGCTTTATCAAAATCTTCAACAGTCTGGTCTTCAAGAAATATCACATCTCGACTTCTAATAATTTTCTTGTCAACCGGATCCCACAATCTATAACCAAATTCTTCATCACCATAACCGACGAATATACACTGTTTAGATTTACTATCCAGCTTAGACCTCTCATCTCTTGGAACGTGAACAAAACATCTACAGCCAAAAACTCTCAAATGACAGTAGGAGACATCTTTCCCTGTCCACACTCTATTTGGAACATCACCATCAAGTGGAATAGAAGGAGAAAGATTGATCAAATCCACTGCAGTTTTCATTGCTTCACCCCAAAATGATTTCGATAATTTTGCATGAGAGAGCATACATCTGATTCTGCCATTAATCGTACGATTCATTCTCTCTGCAACACCATTATGTTGAGGTGTCTTTGGAACTGTTTTCTCAAACCTAATTCCATGTTCTCTGCAATACTCTTTAAATGGACCTCTGTATTCACCACCATTATCTGATCGAACATATTTCAATTTTCTTCCTTTTTCTCTTTCAACACTTGCATGAAAGTGCTTGAAGACTCCAAATACATGGTCTTTAGATTTCAAAGGAAATGCCCACACTTTTCTAGAGTGGTCGTCAATAAAAGTAACAAAATATGATGCACCACCAAGAGATTTATTATCCATCATACAAACATCAGTATGAACTAAATCAAGAATATTTTGCCTCCTATGAGGACCAGTGTTATGAAAAGATACTCTATGTTGTTTTCCAGCAAAACAATGAGTGCAAGTTTTTAGAGACATACCTTTCACAGGAAGAAAATTTTTCTTTGCAAGTATGTTGAGTCCTTTCTCACTCAAATGACCAAGGCGCATATGCCATAATCAGAAGATGCATCTTCAATTGCATTCACTTCTTCCTTGCATAGCTTCGTAGGCATCCTATAGAGAGAAGTGAAACTTTGCTCCTTTGCAACCACTAGGGACCCTTTAGTGATTTTACATATACCACAACCACCAAAGTTAGTGTGATAACCATCAATATCCAATGCTTTCACCGAAATCAAATTGAGACGAATATCAGGAACATGTCTAACATTCTTCAATTGAAGCTTGCAACCAATTCCAGTTTCAACCCAAACATCTCCCATACCGATAATTTTACATACTCCTTTATCTCCCATTTTTACCATGCCAAAATCACCAGCACTGTAAGATGAGAAGAAATCACGCCTAGGAGTAACATGATATGAGGCACTCGAATCAATAATCCAAGTTGAATCCTGACATGCAAGGTTTATGGAATTATCATCACAAACAATGTAGACATTATCAATAGATACAACTGCTGTTATATCTTTATCATTTTTCTTCTCTTTGTCTTCATCTCTTTCCCTTGATTGATCTCTCTTAAGAAACCTGCAATTTCTTTTTATGTGACGCGCTTTGCCACAATGATAGCATATCACTTCTTTCTAGTCCTTGACTTGCTTCTTGACTTGCTACGACTTTCAGAGTTGTCGCGTCTATGGAAGTTTCTAGATTGACTTCTTCCCCGTGACTCTGTAACTAGTGCTTCTGACTTTGAGGAAGAACCAACCAAACCACGTTCCTTTCTTTGAGCTTCTTCATTCAACATGCTCTCTTTAACTGTTGACATTTTCAACTTTCCACTTGGAGTTGAATTAGTCAACGTCACAACAAGGATTTCCCAATTATCAGGCAAAGAACTCAACAATAACAGCGCCTGCAACTCATCATCTAATTTAATTTCTGCGGTTGTCAACTGATTCACTGTATTCTGAAAAATACTCATATGCTCTGCCATTGAATCCCCATCTTTATATTTCATATTCACCAGCTTCCGAATTAAGAATGCTTTATTTTGCATATTCTTTCGTTCATACAACTCTTTTAATTTTTTTCATATCTTGTTAGCATCTATTTCAGTTTCAACATGTGGATATACACTAAGATCCAACCACTGCCTGATCAACGCCACTGCCTTTCTATTCATCTTCTTCCAGTCAGCGTCAGATTTATCTGCGGGTTTAGCAGTGTCACCCTCAATAGGATCATACAAATCTTTACTGTATAACATGTCTTCCATGAGAGTCTTCCAAAGTGTGTAATTAGAAGAGTTGAGTTTAATCATATTGGGACCTTTATTTTCCTCCTCCATTTAAATGCACAAATCAAATAACCGAGCTCTTGATACCACTTTGTTTGGAAAAACCAGAGATAATTAGTGATAACTATCTCAATAATGCGGAATATTTTTCCCCCACCTGTGCAGATAAATGGCCAAACAGAAAATATAATTCCAAGAGCAATAATAATTGGCAGAAAATTAAATATGAGACAAACACAATTTTTAACGTGGAAAACTTCCCTCAAATTGAGAGAATAAAAACCACGGAACCTAGTCCAGTAAAATCTTCCACTATAATAATTAATGGGTACACCAAGAGTCTTCCTAATAACAATAGGGAATATCAATCAACAATAACAACCTTATAACAACCTTCCACTAAAGTGGGTATACCAAAGTAACTCTCAGAGAAGATAAAACTACTCAAATTATATATTAAAGTAACAAACTCAGTGGTAGGAATAACATACTAAATTTGTAGATCAAACGGAGCAAGTTTGCTACACACCTGTTACCACCACTGGAACCAAACCCTTATTTTTCTTCTCTGGCAACCGTTCTTCTTCCGTTGTCTTTCTATTTTTCTTTCTGTTGTGTCCTTAGGGATTTCTAAATCCCTTTTATTACCTTCAAGAGGACCAAACCCACTAAAACCTTTTTTTTTCTTTTTCTTTTTATTTTAATAATAATAATAATAATACTATTAATAAAATTGGTGGGTTCCACTTGGGGAGTGAGCCCACCCAACATGTAGGGTTCTTAATTCAATCACTTCCGACCTAACTCACATATGTAAATATTTAGGTGAAGGTATTAAGGAAAATCATTGCCATCATGTTTATTTGTAAGCCATTCTTGGAAAATCAAGAGATACATTTTAAAATAATTTTTAAGAGCAAAAATTATTCATTGTTATTGATCACGCACGCATAATATTTCACATAATGTTTATGTGTTTACCTTGTCGAGTAGGACAAATCACCAAGACCACGATATCACGATGTCTCTACTCAGTCCATGTGAACGATTGTCTCAAAATATGTCGGTACTAGTTGACCACTACACTAAAAATGATTATAGGGTTAAATTAAGAGGAGACACAAAATATCACATATATTTAATGTTATTTCTACCTTACTGTCATAGAGGACCTTCTACGCTACAAGTCCATTTCAGAATATGGTGGAATCATCTGCAATACTAGTGGTGAATGGCTCCATGGTTGTTTTGATAATTGTGGTCTCACTACTAATATGAATGTAGAACTTCATGTTATTTTGTTTGAGGCTTAGAAATGGTTTGGAATGCTAGTTTTCGCTCAATTATCTGTAAATCCCACTAGTAGAAAATTGTGCTTTTAATACAATAGAATTAAGTCGTTTATGTGCCACCAGACTTAATAAGTGAGGCGGAGGTATATTTAAGTCGGTTTCCCATATAAATGAGTTAACAAAATGAGACGGTGGCAATTTTGTAAATATGTGAAACATGGTTAATACGGTTATATTTACAATCGACTTAAAAGATACTGTAAAAATAAAATTAAAAAATTAATATATCCCATCATAAAATTAAACCGACTTAAGCGAAATACCGTGTATATGATTTAATAATTTAAAGGGAAGGTAAAGAATCACTAATGTTTTATCTTGCACTTTATTCACCGTTAACGTTAGCTTCCACTTTATTAACTATTGTATTATAAATTATTTCTTTTCTCTAACCATATTTACAAATGCATTTGCTCCACTCCACCCCTAACTCAGTTTCATGTTTCATCGTCCACTTCTTCTTGCCAAACTCAGTTTTATCGCCTCTTCACAACCGCGTTTCATCGCCACCATTTCAGGTATGGTTGATGAAGTGATTGAATAATAAATTTATATGAGTAATTTTTTTTTAATTTTCTATTGTTGATGTATAACAATAAATTTGTGACGTTGATAAAATGATTAATATATGTGCTCATAATTTCATTTAGTATATGTGCTAATAATTTTATTTTTTTCTTTCAGATATTTGATGACTCAAGATCAATTCACCCGGATCAAAGTAAATAAGTTTGAAAATGTCGTGTGGATTTTATTTTGAAATTAATTGAAGAAAATGACGATACTAATATATGTTTATTGAATATTGCTACATTGTGGTTTTGTAATTTTATTAATAGATATCTATTTTTTTTTCGTCTGTCAAGATTAGTCGGAAATAGGATACATTATTTGTACTCTATATTTTTTTATATAAATATGAGATATTGTGATATTGTATATTTTGATTATTAGATGATTATATAAAATTATGATTGTAAGTACAAAACTGTCGTTTGAAATTTAATACGAAATATTGCATGGATTAGGAGCATGAAAACAAAATGAGAAATTTATATAAAAAAAAATTATTATTTTAACTATATCTATTAAGTTAGTTGGTCAAAATATCCGACTTAAAAAGATGATGTGTTAGTGTTGAATTTACGATGTTTAAGTCGGTTGAGCTGAATCGACTTAATATGATGAAGCTCTGTTAAGTCGGTTAATTAAACGAGTTAAAAAACAACATATTTTTTAAGTCGTTTACTGTTAACTCGGGCATAGAACTGACTTAAAATGCATATTTTAACCGACTTAAAAAGACAAAATTCTACTAGTGTCCACCTCTCAATTGACATTACTACTTTTGGGAGACCTTCCTCTTTTGATCTATCGAAATGCCCCATTGATAGCTAATGACATAAAGAAGTATGTGTCATATTATTGGGATCTCGTATTGACTCATACTTTGTGTGAAGTAAACTCTTGTGCGGATTGACTTGCTAAATATAATGCATCTTCTCTTTGAGCTACTACCATCCTTCAAACTTGTTCTCCTAACTCTCTACCACTCTGCTTGCAGATGCAATGTGAGTTTGTTTTCGAAGACTTTAATTTTCATTGATGTTTTGTATTCCTTCTCAGCAAAAAAAAATATTGTTGATAAATTTAATATAAAAATAATGTTTCTTAATTCTTGTACATTAGCCAACAGACTCTTACAAATAGGGATGTAAATAGTAATATTGTTAAACTTTTATAGACATTTACTTATTTTTTATATATTATAAAATTTAATCTCCTCTCTACATAAAATATGATTTTAATATTTTATTTTTTATTTTTTAATAATAAATATGACTTTTAAATTTATTATTTTATATGTATTAATGTGTGCGGGAGTAAAGATGGAAACACAAATTCCAATCCAACAAAAAATAAAGACAAATATAAATTTTCTCCGATTAATTGAGAGTTGGATGGAGAAGTAAAAACCTAAGTGAAATATTGTTGGAATCTCTCTTAAGCATTAATTTTATCTACCACCGATATTTGTCTTTGATACATGGTTGAGGCAATTTTTATCTAACAACAAATAAGGAACATATTGAAACTGCTACTTGCATGATCTATGGCATGAGCTTTACTAAAAATAGAAGTGTTGTAACAATGAAACTGCTACTTGTTTAGTTCACAATTGCAAGGGTAAATTCATCACAGCTACTAGTTTGCTACCAGATTGACTAAGGGTTTTGAGGATGTGAAGACTACAAAAGTGATGGGTCTGTGAGAAGCTTTCATCTTCGCTAAAATTCTTGGTCTTCACAATATGCACTTTAAGACAAATTTAGAAGTGATTATGAAGGTTATTTTTTCTAAGGTGTGCCCTAGGTTTGATGGGGCCATTTGGCTGGCTATGCAATCAAGAATTAGGTTTTTATTTTATTTATTTATTTATAATTCTAACATCTTTTGTATTAAGAGATAGAAATTGGGTGGCCCATTCTTGGCTAGACATGCAATCATTGAGCCCAATTTATTTGATTAAGTTAATCACGTTCTTTGTTTGAATTTGTTAAACACGTTCTTTGTTTGAATTTGTTTTTTTTATGTAACCTCATGACCTACTCACCTTCCTAGCCACCTATGGTCTCTATACAATCCTACTATTAATTGGATATAAATATTTTAGTTTAATTGTAATTTTAGTCTCTTTTTTAGTTAAATCGCAAAAATAGTTCTCTTAATTTGTTTCTTCCCAGTTTTGATCTCTAAGCAGAATTTTGATCCAAAATTTCATGAAATTTTTGCATTTATTTAAGTCACGCAATGCTTCAAGATCTCATTTGCAACAATTGTACCAGAAATATATGATCATAAATGCTATAGTGCGACTATAAAAAATGACATTTCATAAATTTTTGGACCAAAATTCTGTTTGGTGACCAAAATTGGGGAGAAACAAAATGGGGGGACTACTCTCGCGATTCAGCTAAAATAGGGGACCAAAATTGCAATTAAGCCAAATATTTTTTTTGTATAAAAAACTATTATTATTATTATTATTATTATTATTATTATAAGTTGTTTTTTTATTTTTATTAAGCGTTCTAAATAGTCCAAACAAAACACCACATTCTTCTGCCGTATTCTCTACCAAAGATTTCAATTTTGTGTCGATTTCTCGTCCCACAACGTTGCCTAACAATTTCAAACACATTTCTATTTGAACAAAGTGGCTCTCTCCTCATATTGATATTTTTAGAGTATTCAATTTAATTTTAAAAATTAGAAGATATATTTAAGGTTGTGTAAAATATATAATTAATTGAAGAATATCAATAAATTGAAACATTACACACAAAAAAGTCAAATCAATTTAATGGTTAATGAATTAGATTAGATATTCAAAACAAATTACTAAACCAAACTTGTTTTAAAAACACTTTAATCATTTTACAACTTTTTTAACCTCAATTAAGATTTTTTTTAAAAAAACAAAAATTTAAAACATTTTTTCTTGGAAAATTTGAGAAAAAATCGAAATCAATTTTTTTCCTAAAAAATTTTTGAATTTATTTTTTGAAAAATAAGCAAAACGTTTTTCTCGAAAATTCTTTTTATCGGGAATATTTTACATCTATTTTTCTCGAAAATTTTTTGTCAAAAGAATTTTGAAATTCTTTTCTCAAATTTTTTTTTTCGAAAAATAATCTAAAATATTTTTTTCGATAAATTTTTTATATATTTTTTTCTCAGAAAATTTTTGTCAAAAGTCTTTTCCCCGAGAAACTAGTTTGAACTAGATTCTAACTAATAATTTGTTCAAAATATTAAACTTATTTATATTTATAAATCAATTTCAAACCGGTTCAATAAATAAACTGAACTTCATTCGAAACGGTTTTCAAGAACCGAACCAAACCATTAAGGCACATTTGATATAAATGATTGATAGAGACATGATATTATATAAAGTTGAATAAGAATATAATATCATAAAATTCTGACAAAATAAATATTATTATATTCAGATACACACATGATAACCAAATAGAATAACAACACTTTATTTTGTCATGTATTTGTTACATATTTCATCAGTATAATATATATTATATTTAAATAATAAAATTATTAGTGTGCATAATTGCATATTATATTTAAATACTATAAATTACAAAAAAATACAAAAAATTGAATAAGTAATGAAATAATATTATATTTAAAATTATCCATTGATATTATTAAATAAACAATTTAGATTTTTCTAAAAAAGCATGAGTAACTAGATAATTCTATTTTATTTGTTAGAATATAAATAAATATATGATATATATTATATGTAAATGACAAAAATATCCTTGTAAACAAATTATATTTTTTTAAAAAGACAAAATTATATATTTATGAATTATATAAAAAGGCAAAATTGTTCTTGTGATAAAATCATAATTATTTTTAAAATTAATTATTAATCTTTCATTTTTTAAATTTAAAATCAAATTTTATTAAGAATTTTTATATTTTAAATTATATTTTATAAATTGTTTTTATATTTATATTTTATTATATTTCATTTTTATATTTTATAAAAGTAATTTAGTAAATTATTATTTTTATCATATCCTAATGATTTTTAACTCAACCAAAAAGACAAAATATGATAAAGTAATGGAATATGTTATAATATCATATTGGTACGTTAAACATTAAATTCATATAGAACATGATAACTTATTGTTATCATATTTCTTATTATGTCTATCAAATAAACTTTAATGTACTTCAATTCAATTTAGTTGTTGTACAATGTACGACCCTAAATATATTTCTTCGACTTTATAAGACTAGATTGTGCAAAAGATTTCAAATTCTTCTTTGAAGTTTTTTTTTTGCAACTTACAATTTTTTAATATGCTAATACTTGTTGTTATGACTTGGTTGACAAAGAAAGGCACGACTCTTTTGTTACTACCTCTATTTATCACTGACCCAACCATGATTTCCAGCAAATAATGGAACTATGGAAGTAACCCTTCTTTTTTGTTTAAAACAAACACATAAGCTTTCTTCACTTTTGTTAAAAAATGATTTGTAACATTTAACACAACTTTTTTTAATAATGTTAATCTCAAATTACACAGTTTACCTCTGGTACAACCACAATCGCATCACACATTATGTTAGCTTGTTGAGGGTTGACTAAGAGAAAGGTATATAAAGTTCTTATTTTAGATCTCACCAAAATATATATTTTTTATTTTAGTTTTATACAGTCTAAATGTAGAATAAAAATATACTATAAAAATTCTTTATATTTATGGTAATTATAGACAAAAACAAAATCTTCAAAGCTTTTATTTTTAATTTTTCGCACAATCACCTGTTTGAACCATATTAAAGGTCATTATTTTTCACTAAAAATATATATACAAGTCTCTTAAAATATCATATTAAAATGTAAATGTCATGTATAGGTCATTATTTACTATCAATAAGACAAAACAACTATTTTTCTCTTTGACTTTAAACGAAACTTCAATTACAATAATTTGATAAATAATTTTGTATTAAAAAAATATAAAAAATAAAATTTAAATAAAATATTAATAATTTATTTATCAACTTTAAAAATGTTTCGTATTATAATTTCGCTTTAGACTTCATAATATGTTGGGCCAACCTTAGACTTATTGAATTATTTCTTCATAATAATTAAAATAGAATATTTAAATCCTTATCGAATAGAATAAAAAAATCCTATCAAATGAAATAAAATAAAAAAATCTTTACCGAATAAAATATAATTAAAAATAGTAGTTGAAAAATTAATATACCTATTAAAAATTAACATCAAATAGATCAACTTTATTATCATTACTCTTTTACATATATTTTATTATAGAGTAGTATGTCATAATTTATATATTTATTTTCATCGTATATTAATAACTATTACAAAAAATTATTAAAGGAAACTGTACTTATTTTCTTTATAATTTTAATATTATTGTATAAATTATATAAATTCTAATTCAATGCGTTAGTTGCTTCACCAATTGTCTTTATTAAGGTAATTAGTAGTTAGAAGTTTTAACCTTATTCAAGAGAATTTTATAATATGTACCATTTATTATTTTTATGAGAAAGGGGAATGTATTTTTTTTTTGGCTTAATTGCAGTTTGGTCTCCTATTTTAGTTGAATCTTGAAAGTAGTTCCTCCATTTTATTTCTCCCTAGTTTTGGTCCTTAAACATAATTTTATTTCAAATTTTGATAAAATTTCTTTTTTTAAAGTCATACTACACTATTTATGATCATATATTTCAGGTACAATTGTTGCAAATGAGATCTTGAGGCATGGTGTGACTTAAATAAATGCAAAAAAAATGAAATTTCATGAAGTTTTGGATCAAAATTCTGCTTGGGGGACCAAAACTGGGGATAAACAAAATAGGATGACTACTTTCGCGATTCGGCTAAAATAAGGGACCAAAACTGCAATTAACCTTTTTTTTATAAACACTATCTATGGTGGTCAATCATGACTTTAATGACAATTCAGTAAAATAAATAAAAAGTTTAAATACGTAGTAGATCATTATAAATATATCATTTTATTTTATTTTAATTTATGTTTGGACTTAATTATTGTAAAATTAGAGACGATCGACTTTAATCTTTAATATCAAATCATCTTTAAAATAACCTTAAACTTTTTTTTTTAATTTTTATTCATATTTTCTTTATAAAATAATACTAATTGTTAAATGATTAATAAATAAATTTATTAATTAATAATATAAAATATTTTAATTTTTAATATATCATAAAAGATTATGTATTGGTGTGTATTTATAGGTCTAACTATTATGGCCGTTTATCAGCTCTTTTTTTATGAACCAAAACAAATTATCTATATAAATA
>JBBPBT010000685.1:2695890-2732815 GCA_037974875.1 Cicer bijugum
AGCATGAAAAGTTGTTGTAAAAAAAAATTATTGAATATATTTCATCAAGAGTTTGAAATTTATTTTATTCAAGATTTACATATACTTTAAGTCAATTTTAGGTATTTAAATATTTTAACTAATTGTTTGTGCAATTGAATTATTGTTATATTAATATGTACTAAAAATAAATTCTATTAAAAAATAATTTTATTTTATATAATACTTAATTTTTTAACATTCAAATTATTATTATAATAAGAAAAATTAAAATAAAAAATAGCATTCAATTATAAATATATAAGTTTATTGATAAAAATTTAGTGTTAACATATTTTTTTAGAACACATATATAGTAAACTTTTGTTCATTATATTTTTTAATATATATATATATATTATAATTTTATATATTTAATATATTATATATTCATATATTCGTATTTTATATATTTTAATAATTAGAAGTAACTTTTTTAATAATTTTTCATATATTTGTATTTTATGATTATTTTTAATAAATGTATTTGTCGCGGCCTAAAATTTCGAGTGTTCCTCGAATTCAATGGAGTCGCCACCAAAATTTATTTTAAAATAGGGAAAATATTGGGAAACCCTTAAAAATATAAAAAAATATAAAAAATCGTCTTTGATACCAAATTTCGAATTCGGGAGTCGATTATGCGTAGGGAAGGTATTAGCACCCTACGACATCCGCTAAAAAACGGTTACCTATAATTAATTGTGCAAAATTATATCAACTTAAATATACTTATTTTTTATTATTAAATATGAATATAAATTATTTTTATAAACGGGATAAAAACGTATTTAAAAGAGTAAAAAAAAGTTTTTTATTATTGTGCTTGACAAGAGTGTGATCTTGCTCCTACGTATCTCCCGGTGCGATGGAGAAATCAAAGCTACGTAGTTCTTGGTAGAAAATGCAGATGTGTTGATTGCTTTTAAATAAATTGTATTTTAATTTTTGACAAACATAAAGAAATAAACTTGTTTGATTTGAATAATTATCTTAAAATATGAATTTTAAGACGATCGAATTGTACAACTCGTGTCTCAAAATTCAAGGAGTAAAAAGATGTCACATCTGATTTAATCCTCTTAAGAATATTTTTATTTTTTTATTTTTAGATTGAATTTCAAAACAAACAAATAGTTTAATTTGTATCCTAACGAACTCCAAGATTAAATAATAATAGTAATAATAATAATAATAATAATAATTAAATAAAAATTTTTAAAAATAAGTTTTAGAATTAACAAAATATATAATTTGTATTATGTATCTTCGAGATTGAAAGATTTTAATTAACTTTAAATAGATTTTATGATTAATTTGTTTATGATTTTTTTTAGTTTATTAATACATTTGTGATTATGAGATTTAGAACCATCAAATTGTCACAATTTGTGTTCTAATAACTCAAAGATTAAAAAGATGTCACATCTAGTTAATACTCTTAAGAAATTCTATTATTTTTTATTTATTTTTTATATTAAATTTTAAAATTAAAAAAAAATAGTACAACTTCAAAAAAAATATGTCATATCTAAAAAAAAATAAAACAGATAACAATATAACAATTATTTTTTTTTTATATTAGAGATTGATTAAATATTTAAGCATATATGGTTTTAAAATAAAAAGCACATATTTTAAAAATAAAAGGCCCAGATGAAACTAAAAAAAAAAGTTGGAGTAAATGGGCCGCACAAAGAACCCTGGCCCAGTATCTTCAGAAACCTAAGTGTGGTAAAATAAAAAACCCTAATCTTGAAAAAAAGCCACAGAAGCCGCATGCTTCATCCTGAAACCAAAACGAGCGATCTAGAAGAACGCAAACAAACTGAGCGGTGGATCCAGAAGAACGCAAACGGCGGCCAAAACAAGTAAGGTTCGAATCCTATCATTTCTAACCTTCTAATACTTTTTCAATCAAATCTATAACAATAATAACTTTTAAAATGAAGAAAGCGAAAATACCTTCACCCTTCTTCAAGTTGTTCCTCTGTTGGTTTTGATAACAATAATAAAAAATTTCTGGGTGTGTTGATATGAAAGCCAGGCTGGAAATTGGGTGTGCTGATAGGAAAGCGAGGCTGGAAATTGATAGGAAATTAATTTGTATATTTCTGTTAATAAATATAAAATATTTATTAAATATATTATTATTATTATTATTAAAATATTTTTAAATTATTGGGACAAAAATTAGGTAATAAAGCTGCATAAGTACCTAAATTTTGTTCGAAAGTAAGTTAACTTTAAATGTAAAAATAATTTGACATAAAAAAAAAGTGTAAAAATAATTTGACATAAAAAAAAAAGTGATTAGCAAAAATAAATAAAAGACTTAGTCATAAAATGACATATAGATAAAATGATTGCTTACCGCGAAATAGATAAAATGACATAAATAAAATGATCTCGGATTGCTTACCGAAATAGATAAAATGACATAAATAAAAATGATCTCGGATTGCTTACCGAAATGACATAGATAATGATATCGAATTGCTTACTGATGTTGATGTTGATATAAAATAAAATGATGACTAAACCAAACATGAGTTTAAAATTTAGAATGTAAATAAAATGAGATAAATTTGTTTTATTTTTATTTATTTTTTTAAACAAAGTGCATGTATGTGGTAATTGCAATGCAAACGTAAAATGAACAATGTGACACAAAAGTTGTTGAATATAAATAAAATATACACATAAGATATGCATGATTAATTCATTATGCATGATATAAGAATTTGTTGAGTATAAGTAAAAATATGAGTGAAGATGCATAAATCATGTGTGAGTTTTTTTGAAAAAAATGTAAGACGCATGCAATAAAAATAAATTCTTATTTATTTATTTATTTATTTATTATTTTTTTAGTTCCCCCGATCCTTATGCGACTTTACACACTTATGAGATTCAATGGATCAACGACGATAACAATGATGACTCTAGTATATCTTGTGTAATCACTTTTTCTTGAGGTCAATTAAATGTGCATTATTTAAAATGCTTATCCTTCAATTTTTTATACAGCCATATATCTCGAGCTCCCATGTATATATTTTCAAGCGTCAAAATATTTAAGACTTTTATTTTATTTTATATTTTCACATATTTTCAATTCCAATATTTATTATCATAAAATAACATTTAAAAATACTAGAATAAATCAATCAATGAAACTGAATTAATTTAGAAACAGTGTAAGGTACAACATCGAATGACATCATTGGAAAATATGCATTCGTTATATTGAAAACAAAACTAATGAGACAGAGATTACAATGTGGTGAATGTGTTTAGCTTTAGTTGGAGAGATAACAAACGCTAGTCATTCTTGTAATTTAGAACTTCTAAAAATAATAACTGACACAGTTTGAAATGCTTGATCTTTTTGTTATCCCTAACTTTTGCATGGACTGCTCTTCCAAGTTTTCAATCCATCGGGATGCTCTAATTTTTGCCTAGGTTGCCTTTTCAGGTTTTCAACCTAGCGAGCCCAATTTTTTTATATATTTTTTTTTATGCATAATATTTCTTAACTGCATCTGAGTTTACTGGAAGTGGAAGCTCATCTCCATCCATTTCTGCGAGTATTAGAGCTCCCCCAGAGAAAGCTTTTTTCACAACATATGGTCCTTCGTAGTTCGGAGTCCACTTTCCCCGAGAATCGTTTTTTATGGGCAATATTTTCTTTAACACTAAGTCTCCTTCTCGAAACTCTCGAGGACGGACTTTTTTCTCGTATGCTTTTTTGAGTCTTTTATGATATAGCTGACCATGACACAAAGCTATCATTCTTTTTTCTTCTATGAGATTCAAATGGTCATATCGTGATTGAATCCACTCTGCCTCCTCTAGTTTTGTTTCCATAAGGACTCTGAAGGAGGGAATTTCAACTTCAATGGGAAGTACCGCTTCCATTCCATACACCAACGAGAAAGGAGTTGCACCTATTGAGGTACGAACAGAGGTTCTATAGCCATGTAATGCAAATGGAAGCATTTCATGCCAATCCTTATATGTCTTCACCATCTTTTGTATGATCTTCTTGATATTTTTGTTTGCTGCTTCTACAGCCCCATTCATTTTTGGACGATATGGAGAAGAATTATGGTGCTGAATTTTGAAACTATCACATAACTCTTTCATCATCTTGTTGTTCAGATTAGTCGCATTGTCAGTGATTATCTTATTTGGCAAGCCATATCGACAAATCAATTCTCTTTTGATGAATCTGACAACCACACTTCTCGTCACATTGGCATAAGAAGCAGCTTCAACCCATTTTGTGAAATAATCAATAGCTACTAGGATAAACCGGTGTCCATTTGAAGCCTTAGGCTCAATGAGTCCAATAACATCCATTCCCCACATTGAAAATGGCCATGGTGATGTTAAAACATTCAAAGAGGTGGGTGGTACATGTACTTTATCAGCATAGATTTGACATTTATGACATTTCTTTATGTGACTAAAGCAATCGGACTCCATGGTCAACCAATAGTAGCCAACCCTTAAGATTTTTCTTGCCATTGCGTGCCCATTTGCATGAGTTCCGAAAGAACCTTCGTGAACCTCTTGGATGATTCTCTCTGCTTCTGCTTTATCCACACATCTGAGGAGAACCATATCATTATTTCTCTTATAAAGCACATCCCCACTTAAGAAGAAGTTCATTGACAATCTCCTTAAAACTCTTTTGTCGTTCTCTGAAATACCCAATGGATATTCTTTATTCTTAACATATGATTTGATGTCATAAAACCACGGCTTGCCATCAAACTCTTCTTCTATTGATAAGCAATATGCAGGTTTATCTCTTTGTTGAATCTTTATGATTGGCACGTCTTGATTAGTGGTTATTTTGAACATTGACGACAAAGTGGCCAAGGCGTCAGCTAACTGGTTTTCTTCTCGAGGGATATGGTGAAAAGTAATCCTTTCAAAGTGTTCTGTCAATTCTTAGATATGGGTGTGATACGGAATCAATTTGGAATCTCGCGTTTCCCACTCTCCTTTCGTCTGATGGATGACCAACAATGAGTCTCCATATACCTCAAGAAATTTTACATTTGATTCGATAGCTGCTTTAATGCCCATAACACATGCCTCATATTCTGCAATGTTGTTTGTACAATCAAAACACAACCTAGCCGTAAATGGAGTGAACTGGTTCTCAGGGGAAATCAAAATGGCTCCAATTCCATGCCCCAACGCATTAGAGGCACCATCAAACACCAACATCCAATTTTCTTTATCAGATGATTTGGTCTCTTCACCTAAAGTCATTATGCCTTCATCGGGGAATTCACATTGCATTGATTGATAATCTTCTATCGGTTGTTGGGCCAAATACTCTGCTAGTGCGCTTCCTTTGATAGATTTTTGTGTAACATATACTAAATCGTATTCTGATAACAACATTTGCCAACGGGCAATCCTTCCAGTAAGAGCAGGTTTCTCAAAGATGTACTTAATTGGGTCCATTTTAGACACCAACCAAGTTGTATGACATAACATATATTGCCTCAACCGACGAGCAGCCCATGCCAATGCGCAACATGTTCGTTCAAGCAGTGAATACCTTGTTTCACAACTGGTGAACTTTTTGCTCAAATAATAAATAGCATGTTCTTTCCTACCAGATTCGTCATGTTGTCCCAGTACACATCCCATTGATTCATCAAGTACTGTTAAGTACATAATAAGGGGTTTCCCCAGAACAGGAGGTACTAAGACGGGAGGTTTTGACTAGTACTGCTTAATCTTTTCGAAAGCCTTTTGACAATTCTCATTCCATTCAACCTTTTGGTCCTTGCGCAACAATTTGAAAATCGGCTCGCATGTAGCGGTGAGATGCGATATAAACCTCGCAATGTAATTCAATCTACCCAGAAAGCCGGGAACTTCTTTTTCCGTGCGTGGAGCTGGCATTTCTTGTATTGCTTTTACTTTATCTGGGTCAACTTCTATCCCTTTTTGACTAACGATAAACCCAAGTAATTTGCCTGATCTTACACCAAAAGTGCATTTAGCAGGGTTTAAATGAAGTCTGAATTTCCTTAGTCGCTCAAACAACTTTTGAAGGTTAACAACATGATCTTCCTCAGTCTGAGATTTTGCAATCATATCATCCACGTAAACCTCTATTTCCTTATGCATCATGTCATGAAACAAAGTTACCATTGCTCTTTGATAGGTTGCCCCGACATTCTTCAATCCAAATGGCATCACTTTATAGCAGAACGTTCCCCATTGTGTGATGAATGTAGTTTTTTCCATATCTTCGGGAGCCATCTTGATTTGATTATATCCTGAGAAACCATCCATAAAGGAGAAAAGAGAGTATTGAGCAGCGCTATCCACCAGGACATCAATATGAGGCAGAGGAAAATCGTCTTTAGGACTAGCTTTATTTAAATCCCGATAGTCAACACACATTCGAACCTTTCCATCTTTTTTTGGAACTGGTACAATATTAGCCACCCATTGAGGATATTTTGCTACTGCTAAGAAACCAGCATCAAATTGCTTTTTGACCTCTTCTCTAATTTTAAGTGACATATCAGGTCTCATCCTCCTCAATTTTTGTTTAATTGGAGCATATTCAGGCTTGAGTGGTAGCTTGTGTTCAACTATGTTAGTATCTAGCCCAGGCATATCCTGATATGACCATGCAAAGACATCCACATAATCAAATAAAAGTTTAACCAACTTTTCTCGTTCACTTTCTTTCAGAGACATACCAATTTTAACTTCTTTCTTATCTTCACTACAAGAATTTCTCCATTTTGTGGCCAACTTTATAAATATTTTGTGGCCGAATAAAACCCTCACAAATTTGTGACCGAAAAAGCCCTCACAAAGGTTTAAATTAAAATTGGTCATCTTTTGTGGCTGAAAAAGCCCTCACAAATTTTTAAATATTTAACTGGATTTTGTGGCTGCCTAAGCCCTCACAAAATCACAATGTTGTGATTTTGTGAGGGCTTAGGCAGCCACAAAATCCAATTAATTATTTAGGGATTTTGTGAGGGCTTTTACAGCCACAAAAATAAATTTTCTGAGGGCCAGATCCGTCACAAAATTGCTGATGTGACCAGGGAATTTGTGGCGGCCTATGCCGCCACAAAGGAATGGGGACGTGGCATTACTGGCTGCAAAGGCCGCCACAAAAGGCGCCCAAATCCAGCTGGATTTTCTGGCCGCTCAGGCCGTCACAACTGGAAAGAGATGTTGGAATTACTGGCGGCAAAGGCCGCCACAAATTCCTTTGTATCCGTTGGAGATTCTGACGGGCAAGGCCGCCACAAAAGGAATGAGCCGTTGGCTTTTGTGACGGGCAAGGCCGCCACAAATGCCCAATGCAAATACTATATATACTCTCCCATCTTCCCACTTCATTTTCACAATACAACTTCTCTCTAAACCTTATACCTTACTATTCTCTCCTTCTTCTCTCTACAAATTACTCATCATATAAATTTTGTAAGTTTAATTTTATATTATGTATGTAATTAATTTATATTATATATGTAATTTATATTATATATGTAATTAATTTATAATTTTATTTTTTAATATGATATAACTAATTAATGTTATTGATTTTTATTTTTATAGTGCTTGTTAATTATTTCGAAGACTTGCAAGCATCGTACGTGAGTGGAAGCTTGAAGTCAGACGCTACTCGGCATTCAAGTTAGTATTTTATATATTTTAAATTTAGATTAGTATATATATATTTATATATATATATATATATGTGTTATTTTTAAAATATAGATTAGTAATATATATATATTTAGATTAGTTTTATATATTTATTTTTAAAAAAATAGTAATGATGTTGTTTACATATTAATATATGATAAATTAAAGTTTCAAACCACACGATTTAAATATATTGGTTTTAATATAATTGTTATTTAAAAAAATATTATTAAAATTGATGATATTATTATTTTTTGTTTTAAATAAGTCTTGATTAGTAGTGTTGATTTTTAAAAAAACATCATTTAAAATTTTATATAGGTTTGTATAATGATATAGTCTTGATTAATAATTTATTATATTGTTTGAAAATTAATTAATATATAATCCCCTAATTAATTGACATATATATCAAAGTGATTGATTTTTAAAAAACATTATTAAAATTTATCATATTAATTATTATTTTTTGTTATAAGTATTAATATGTTATTATATTATTTATAATTTATTATATTGTTGGCAAATTAATATATATATATATAATGTTTATTTAATTATTATTTTTTTGTTAGTATTGATATATTTTGATAGTATTGATATATATTTTATTATTGTATTTGGTATATATTTTATTATTGTATTGTGTGCAAATGCATGCTCCCCTAATTGACATATAAAAATGTCAAAATTTATATTAATGCTTTTGAAAAATAAAGCAATTAATATATAAAATATCGATATATATATATATATAGCAACTATGGATTTAGACCGTAGTTGGATGTACGATAGGAATTTTCCCGGAAGAAAGGGTCTTAAACAACGTTTTGCTAACAAGGTCGAAGAGTTTCTCAATTTTGCGAGAGTGCAAAAAATTGTCCAAGATGAAGGGGGAATGAGATGTCCATGTTGTTTATGTCGATGTAGACGGTTTAAAAGTGAAGATGAAATAAGAGTGCATTTGTATGCAGACGGATTTATGCCTAACTACTGGATTTGGACTAATCATGGCGAAGAGTCTCCGGTCGCGCCTAATACTAGTACATATTTGGAGAATTATAATATAGGTCCTTCAAGTAGTACTAACATGTTAGGTATAGATTATTATAACCATCAACACTTTGAGGCGATGAATGATATGATCTCGGATGCTGTTGGGGTTAATTTGTCATTCAATGAAGATCAATATGATGATACCGATGGACTTCCCAATGAAGAAGCTTAGAGATTTTATGGTCTTTTGAAAGAGACAAATAAACCATTGTTTGAAGGTTCTTCAAACTCAAAGTTATCAATGTGTATTAGACTGTTAGGTCTAAAGTCTCAATTTCATGTTCCTGATTTAGCTTTGGATTTGATGACTAAAATGATGCTAGACGCAACACCTGTGAGAGATGGTTTGCCGCAAAGTTATTACGATGCAAAACGGTTAGTGTCAAAGTTAGGATTAGGTGTCAAGAGGATTGATTGTTGTGTTAAAGGCTGCATGTTGTATTATGACAATGAATTTGGTATGAATGATGCAAACTTAGTTGAATGCAAGTTTTGTCAAGAACCAAGGTATCACCAAAGGAATAACTCAAGGGTAAGTAGGGGAAAATCAATTCCAAGGAAAGCAATGTTTTACCTCCCTATTGTATCAAGATTGCAAAGACTGTTTGCATCAATACAAACTGCAGGAAAGATGATGTGGCATTATGAGAATAGAAGAAATTCAGGCGAGTTGCGACATCCTTCTGATGGTCAGGCATGGAAACACTTTGATCAAATACATCCTGATTTTGCGTCAGATCCACGCAATGTAAGACTTGGATTATCCTCAGATGGATTTACGCCTTACATACAAGCATCGTCTACTCCTTATTCTTGTTGGCCGGTTATTGTTACTCCTTACAATCTTCCTCCTGATATGTGTATGTCTAAACCATATATGTTCTTAGCTGCTGTGATACCAGGTCCTTCTAATCCTACAACTGGTATTGATATTTATTTACAACCTTTGATTGACGATTTGAAGAGGTTGTGGAATGGTGTCTTGACATATGATATTGCTCGGAGAGAAAATTTTATGATGAGAGCTGCATTGATGTGGACCATTAATGATTTCCCCGCTTATGGAATGTTGTCAGGATGGGGCACCCATGGTAAACTAGCTTGTCCTATTTGTATGGAAGATACAAATGCATTTACCTTAAAATTTGGTGGGAAGGCATCGTGGTTTGACTCGCATCGTAGGTTTTTACCTGCTGATCATGCATTTAGAAGGAACAAAGCTGCATTTATGAAGGGATATGCAGAAAATCTAGGACCCCCGATGAAATTGACATCAGAACAAGTTTGGAATAAAGTAAAAGATATGCCAAAGGTACATGTTGTTAATGGTATGGCTCTTAAACCACAAGGTTACGAACAATGACATAATTGGACAAAAAGATGTATATTTTGAGATCTACCGTATTGGAAAGATAATCTTTTGAGACATAATCTCGATGTTATGCATATTGAGAAAAATTTCTTTGACAACATCTTTAATACTGTGATGAATGTGAAAGGGAAAACAAAAGATAATGACAAAGCTAGAAAAGACATAGGTATATATTGCAGACGACCAGACTTGTTGTTGGTCGAACAAAACGGCAAGACCCTAAAACCGCGTGCGAATTACACTTTATCTAATGATGAAGCCAAATCTGTTTATCGTTGGATCAAAGAGCTGAAGACGCCTGACGGTTATTGTTCGAATTTGGCAAGATGTGCTGATGTGGAAAATGGGAGGATGCATGGGATGAAAAGTCATGATTGTCATATATTCTTAGAGTGTTTACTTCCTATTGCCTTTAGTGCTTTACCGACACATGTATTTAACCCACTTATTGAAGTGAGTCAATATTTCAAGAATTTGTGTTCTTCAACACTCATTGATAATGATCTGATCAAGATGGAAAATGACATTCCGATAATTCTATGTAAGTTGGAGAAAGTATTTCCTCCTGGGTTTTTTGATTCGATGGAGCATCTCTCAGTGCATCTTGCAAGTGAAGCTAGGCTTGGTGGACCAGTTCAGTATAGATGGATGTATCCATTTGAAAGGTGATATATATATACACATCTCTTTAATTAATTTCAATATACTTCAACTTATATACATATCTCTGTAATATTATAGGTTCATGGGTTATTCAAAACGGTCGGTGAAAAACAAAGCTAGAGTTGAGGGATCAATTTGTTCATCTTACCTACACCGTGAAACAACACACTTTTGTTTTCATTATTTCAACAATGAAACATTGTCACCAGTTAACGGAAGAAACGCTACTGATAGCGTTATACGTCATCCACATGCTTTATCAGTTTTTTGCTTGTCTGGTCATCATGCTGGTAGGGATTTTCCGATTTTCTGGCCAAGCGACAAAGTATTTAATGCGGCACATGTTCACGTTTTGATTAACTGCGCTGAAGTTAAACCATACATTGAGTACGTATGAAATTCCTCTCCGATCTTATTAAATAATTATATTTTATTATATGATTAAATTGATATTCACCATATATATATACGGGACAATCATCTGATGATATACATTCAAATTTCCCATCATGGTTTCAACAACAAGTGCATCTGGAAGAACCAACTCCTATCAACATCCACTTAAGGCACTTATCTATGGGCCCGAGTAGAAGTTTCAAAGAATGGCACACCTATTACATCAATGGATACAAATTTCACACTGAATCTTGGACTGAAGGAAAAGAAACAATTAACAGTGGAGTTTGTATGAAGAGTGTCTCTGATAGTGGTGTAGTAGAAGATTTCTATGGCATAATTGAGCATATTTATGAAATTGACTACACGTTCCTAGATTATGCGAAAAAAGTGGAATTGTTTTACTGTAAGTGGTTTGATCCATCTAGCAGAGGAACTAAAATCAATTTCATATCCAATACTGTAGACATTCGAATGAGCAAAAGATATCCACGGTTTGATCCATTTGCCATGAACCATAATGTAAGACAAGTGTATTATGTTCCTTATCCATCAACTGTCAGAAGCAAGCAAGGTTGGTGTGCTGCAATCAAAACAAGACCAACGAGTGGAATAGAAGAAGTTGAAGCAGGTCAAAATGAAGAAGTTGCATTTCAAATGGATGAAATGTCAAATTTGGATCATGTGATTGGAGATGAGACTATTAGTCAACTTTGTCATGAGTCACACATTGGAGAAGAAGTTGATGAACAAGAAATAGATGACTTAGAGAACGATGAAGCCAATATTGACTTAAATCACTCATCAAATGAATATACTGATGATGAAGATGACCAAGACGAAGACAATTAATTAATTAGGCATTATATATATATATATATATAATTTGTATGGATATCGATATTTATGTATATTTCATTATTATATATATGTATGGATATATCACTATTTATATATATATATATATATATATATATATATATATTTCTTTATTTATTTATTTCTTTAATTAGTTCTTTATGTATAAAATTTATTTATTTATTTATTTCTGCATTTATGTATATTTCTTTATTTCTTTATTATTTACATATAATTAATCTTATGTTAATTGTACATACACACATATATTATATTATATATATGTATGGATATGGATGTATATATATATATATATAGAGACATGGCTTCAGTGGGAGTAGGAGGATCAGGAGGTTCAGGAGGTTCAGGAGGATCAGGAGGACCAGGAACGGCGGCAATACATGGAATATCCAGAACATCACGTGGTAAGAAAAAAGTTGAGAGACCACGTGTTGTTAATGACCCATCTCTCATGCCGATGCCGACCATTGGTACTAGTGGTGGAGCTATTCCTGTATATCCGGAGGTCCCAGTAGAGCCTTATACGTTAGATGAAATAATGGAACCCGGATGTGTTGATTGCTACAACCGCATTGTCATAATTCCAGAAGGAGATGTGTATGTAAACTATGATTGTTAAATATTTTATTATTGCATTTCATGTTACATTATTTTATTAATTAATTTTTATATTTAATTTGCATGTAAATTATGAAGATATCTTCCTTTTAAACCATCTGCAAAGGCAATTGCTGAAGTGATACAAGAGAAATACAAAAAGCCATGGTTGTCTTGGGGTGAGATTAAAGAGGATAAGACACCTCAATTTAGGGAAGTTGATCAGTTTCTACATTGCTTCAAAGTAAGTGATTACATTATTTTATTTAAGTACTAATTAATTAATTATATATACGTACATTTGATTGCTTAATTGAATTATATTTTTAATATTTTTTAAATTTAAACAAACAACAGACTAAATGTACTTGGAAAAGAGAGCATGATGTCGCAGTTATGGCTTCATTTGACCATCGCTTTTCAAAGCGTCTCTCATCTATGTTGTCTTACGCACGTAATAAGGGCGAAGAAAAATGACCTAATTGGATTGGTGAAAATGTTTGGACTGCTTTGTGGAGTAAGTGGAACACAGATGCTTACAAACAGAAGAGAGAAAAAGCAAAGATTAATAGAGCATCTGAGAGGGGTACTAGTACTCATAAGGGAGGTTCCATGTCTGCTGGAGAAATTAAATATTATATGGTAATTAATTATTTATTTATAATATATATATATATATATATATCTATTAATTTTTATTCAATTAATCATCACATTTCACCATAAACTTGACATTATTTTAATATATATTTTAGGAAAAGCAACTCGGAAGGGAGGTCACTCAAGCTGAGATACATCGCTATCTTCATGTTAATCCTCAAACAAATGAGTATACTGATTCGTTATCAAAAACGATTCAGGTAATTATTATATATTGATAATTATATTTACATCTTTAAATTATTATATATTACTTATTAACTAATTAAATTTTTAATTTTTTGATTTTTAATTTAGGAACAACTTGAACATGTCATGAAAGAATGGGATGATCATCAAGCTACTCTTTCTCTTGCTATGCGAGCTACTCCAGATCAGCGGAAACAATATGAGACCGCAAGTTTTATGAACATCAGTGGTGGCAAGTACAAAGGGCGTGTGCTGGAAGCCGGTACTTTATCATCAACCTTTGTGAAAGGTCCAACCGGCTATATTCAGACTGAGATGTCTTCTTCTTATGCTAGTACGGATCGATCTCATCGTCCGGTGCCGATAGATAATCTTGATCAGTTAAAGGAGCAATGGGCAAGTGAGCAAGAAGAAAGGACACAGCAGCTGATACAAGCCGCGATTGATAAATTGAATGAGGAATGGAAACAGAGGTTTCAAGAGCAGCAGCAGCAGTTTCAGCAGCAACAACAATTTCAACAACAACAATTTTCATTTCCTCCTGTCTTTCATCAGCAGTTCCCGCCTCGGCCTCAGTACTTGCAGCAACAACCAATTTTCCAGCAGCAACAGAGTTACTCCCAATACTCCCAGCAGCATCAACCGCCTCCAACGTTTCAGCAACAGGATCCTTCGAACTCTGCCTTCCAGCAACAACAGCCGCCAATGTTTCAGCAACAACAATATTTTCATAATTATCAGTATGCTCCATCATCTTCACATCAACTTCCTCAACCTCAACTAGATCATCAAACTGCATACCGACCGACTATGCCAACAGCTGGGTTGATCAGACCAGATTTAAATCAACCTCATCCAGCTAGGGCTCCTCCTTCGACTACTGGTGGTGCCATTGAAGATGAAATTCAATTTCAAAGCATGATGTCTCCTCCAACACAAATGCATAATACTTTTGAAGGACTTCTTTCGTCGGGTATGAATGCAGGAAATAATGATGGTGGGAGTGGAGCTGATCAGACGAATTATTATGATGATTGATGTGATCATTTGAAGAATTTCATAATTTATTTTTGGGTTGTATGACATTATTAATGTGTGTTTAATTAATTTCCACTTTGTAAGACATTATTTGTTAATTTTGGGTTTATAAGACATTAATTGATAATTTTGGAATGCATGTTTTATTTGATTTTATCATGATTGCTATAGCTAGCTTTAATTATTATTAATATTATGTTTTTATATACAATATTTATTTTAATTTTACTATTTAATATTTATTTTTAAAATTTAAAATTTAATATTTAATAATTAATATTTAATATTTAATATTTAATATTATTTAAAATTTAATTTAATTTTAATTTAAATTATAATTTATTTATAATTTACATTAATTTAAATTAATGTTTAATTATAATTATTAATTTAAATATTTTATTATTAATAATTTAAATATATTTTAATTAATTTAAATATTTTATAATTAATATTTTATTATTTAAATAATTTAATTATTAGTCTTTCAAATTTAATTTAATTATAATTTAAATTTTAATATTAATTTATAAATAAATTAATTATATTAATTATAATTATATTAATTTATTATATATAATATTAATTATATTAATTATATTCAATACAAATATATTAATTATATTAATTATAATTACTGAAATAAAATAAAAATTAATTTATATTTTACGTTGGCATTTGTGGCGGCCAAAAGCCCTCACAAATGTCCAGTCAGCAAGATTTTGTGGCGGCCAAAAGCCCTCACAAAGGTCCAGTCAGCAAGATTTTGTGGCGGCCAAAAGCCCTCACAAAATCCAGTCAGCATGATTTTGTGGCGGCCAAAAGCCCTCACAAAATCCAGTCAGCCTGTCTTTTGTGGCAGCCTATGCCCTCACAAAATCCAGTCAGCCTGTCTTTTGTGGCTGCAAAAGCCCTCACAAAATCCAACCTGTTTCAGCACTTTGTGGCTGCAAAAGCCCTCACAAAATTTTGTGACCAGCTTATTTGTGGCTGCCAAAAGCCCTCACAAAAGCCACCTTTGTGGCTGTTTTTCCCCCTTTGTGAGGGCTTTTGGCCCTCACAAAATCCTTTAATTCTTGTTGTGCTTGTTCATTCCCTAAGTTGATCACCTCAACAGGTTCTTGATAAGGTTGGATTATCTTAGCTTCCTGTTCAATTAACTTTTCTAGTTTTGGGGAAGGCTCACAGTCATCTTCACAATCCTCATCAGCGTGATTAATCAAACGTTCAAAATTACAAGAAAGGGTTCTAGCGCTGCCATTTTCAACATATTCGTTTTTGACTCTGCATTGTTTAAATTAAAGGGAAAAAATGAATAAAGATTGTCCAAAAAAGAAAAGAGAAAGACAAAACCAGTTGGAGAATTTAGGAAAATGCATTTATTTATAATAAGTACGGAATTGAAATACATATGCCCTAGTTAATTATCCTTACAGCCTTGGGCATAGCAAAAGGAGTTAAAAAATACATAATTACTTTGAACATGAATTAACAAACACGGGAAACTCGAGGATCTTCCAATTGTTGAGACTGGTGTTTGGAGAATAAGGATACACTAGCTTGAGGGTGTCATCATCAACATGATCCTCTTCTGTAACAGCCACTTGATGAGCATATATTATTCCGGCACTTTGAAAAGTTTGGCGAATGTCACAAATAGGAATCTTCTGTGAATTCGGTGTCCAGTTTTCTCTTTTTCCCTTCGCAGCCTTCTCTTTATCAGCTTGAGTAGGTACATATCCCAACCCGTACCTATTGTTCTTTTCTGCTATTTCTATCAACTTTCCCAAATTAACAAAAACTCCTTCTTCCAATATAGATTTGGTAAACTTCAATGATGTGGTAGATAGTTTTGGTTCTTTTAAACGATATTCTTCACCCATGACGACGGCATTGGCAATTTCTAATGCTTGAAAGGAAGTCTCTATGGCTTCCTCCGTGTTTTCAATGTAGCCTGTAGAAGATAAATGACTTACTATCATATCTTCTTCCCCAGATATTATTATCAGTTTATTGTTCACTATAAACTTTAGCTTTTGATGGAGGGTAGATGTCACTGCTCCAGCAGCATGAATCCATGGTCTCCCTAAAAGACAATTGTATGCTGGTTTAATATCCATTACTTGGAAGGTTACCCCAAAGATGTGGGGTCCAATTTGAATTGGCAGGTTAATCTCACCAACAACTTGTCTTCTAGATCCATCAAATGCTTTCACCACTAAAGCACTAGGCTTCAAACAAGCTCCCTCAACAAATAGTTTTGACAGTGTTGATTTAGGCATGACATTTAATGATGAACCATTATCTATTAGCACTCGTGCAAGAATATGATCGTTACACCTCACAGAGATGTGTAGTGCTTTATTATGCTCTGTCCCTTCAGCTGGTAATTCATTATCACTAAAACTCAGGCAACTACTAGTAGTGATGTTACCGACAACTCCATCAAACTGATCGATGGTGATATCGTGAGTAACATGGGCCTCATTTAAAACTTTCATTAGTGCTCTTCTATGTGCTTCAGAGTTTAATAACAAGGAGAGAACTGATATCTTGGAAGGGGTTTGATTTAGCTGATCCACCACTTTATATTCACTTTGCTTGATAAACTTCAAAAATTCATTAGCTTCTTCTTCAAATACCGTCTTTTTACTGGTCTCTTGTCCTTTTATGGCATGATACATATCTTCTTTCCCTTTTTCCCCATGAACCTCCTTTTTCCTAAGTTGTTCAGGAGTGTATACTCGACCACTCCGAGTCATTCCCCCAATCCCTGAGATGTTAGTGACATCAATTCCTTTAGGTTCACAACCATCACTTGGTTGATGATTGGCCAAATGGGATGTGACTTCGTATTTCCACGGTACTGCCTTGGTATTTCCATAAGGAAAAGGGATCGGTGGTTGCACAATTATTGCATTTGGCTTGCTAGGAGTTGACTTAAGATTTTCCTTTTTGTAAAGAATTTCCAATGGTTTTGGGAAAGATATATTACTTTCCATACATGATCCCATGGTGAACACACGACCATCTGTTGCATATTGGTCTATCCCATCCTCAATGACATTGACAGAGGCATCCCTATGGCCCGGTAAAGGATTACTCCCTATGTTGGGACCGTCTTCCTTGAAGGTAAGCCATTTGGAATTAATCAATTCTTGCACTTTAGATTTTAGGGCTTGACAATCTTCAATGGAATGCCCAACGGCTCCTGCATGATATTCACATTTGGAATTCGGATTATACCATTTTGGAAATGGTGGTTCAAGAGGTTTCATTGGTCTTATGACTACCAATGAATTTTGAAGTAAATGGGGCAACAATTGGCTATACGTGACGGGAATTGGATCAAAACGGGTTATCCTTTTTTCTCGATTGATAGGTGGTCTATAGAGATTTGAGATTGGGTTCTGGTTCCATTGATTTTGTGGGGAAAATATGGTAGGTGGTGGTTGATAAAAAGGTGGTCTTGAAGGGTGATATTGAGAGTATGGAACTTGTGTAGTTGCGGCCACATATGGATAAGGGATGTAAGGAGTTTGTGGTATCGGGGGCTGGAAATTTGGGGGTCGATAAGAATTGATGGGTGGAAAATAGGAGACTCTAGGGCTTATCATTACAGCATTGGCATCCCCCCTCTCTTTTTTGTGAATGTCGGTTGGGGTCGTTTCACGCTAGTTGCTGCACAGACGATCTTGCCACTCCTCATCCCGCTTTCTATCCTTTCTCCTATCATGACAAGGTCAGAAAAATTTGATGATATACTCCCTATCATCTTGTCGTAAAAAGGCGACTGGAGAGTATCCATAAACATACCCACCATTTCTCTTTCAGATAATGGGGGTTCTACTTGTGATGCCATTTCTCTCCACCGTTGTGCGTATTCTTTGAAAGCTTCGTTGTCCTTTTTCAAGGAATTTTGCAATTGCATTCTATCAGGGGCCATGTCAACGTTGTATCTGTATTGCTTCAAAAAGGCATCAGCTAGGTCTTTCCATGAACGAATTTGATTTCGCTCAAGATGCATATACCAACTTAACGATGCCCCACTCAGACTGTCTTGGAAAAAGTGAATGAGAAGTTTATCGTTATGAGCATGAGATGCCATTTTTCTGCAATACATAGTTAGATGATTCTTAGGACATGTGTTTCCCTTGTATCTTTCAAAGTCAGGAATCTTGAATTTGGGAGGGATAGTTACATCAAGAACCAAGCACATATCGAAAGCTTCGAGGCCATAAACATTATACCCCTCAATAGCTTTTATTCTCTCTTCCAAGACCTGGAATTTTTCCTTTGATTGTGTATCATCCCCAATGTGAGGTTGATGCCAATTCCCATTAGCATCGAAATTGGGTACTTGGGGTGCAATATATGGAGTATTTTCTGAGGGTAGAGTGTTTTGGGGATTTAAGTGGTTTGGGTTGTTTTCCATGGGGTTGACGACTAAGGGCGGAGTATAACCGGGTGGAAGACCGTACATAGGAAATTGTATAGTTGTTGTACGAGGTTGTTGGATAGTCGGTGTAAAGCCTGGTGGGTGAGAAGGAGTGGTTTGTTGTTCTTCATTTACAGCCGGAGGATTCTCATCTATGTTCTCCTTCCTTGACAAAGCTTGTATAGCTTCTAAGATTTGATCAACCTTGTCCTTTAATTGGTTGACATCCATTCTCATCACCTCTTGATTTTGCTCAAGTTCTTCCATGATCTTAGAGTTTGCACGAGTCCGATAAGGATGTCGGGGAAACAGCTTTATTGATTTTTTCTGGTTTTTTTTTAAAACAATAAAAGATTTATGAGTATGTATTAAACATGAATGGAATACAATTATTATCTCCTTTTTTATGTGGATTTTGGGGAATCATAAGTCTTGCACGAATTATTAATGAAAGAAGAACATGGGAATCGATAAACAAAACAGCAAATCCTTCATTGATGAGAAAAAAGTACATTGCATTTAAATTAAAAAGCTACATCGATTATGGTATTTCAATCATCTTTTCCAATAGGACAACCGATTTTCTCCTCCAATTCTTCTACTAAATGTTTGCAATATTCGACGAACTTGTAGACTTTGATTGGAGTATTGAGTGGGTGCATGATTGCATCAATCTCTCTTAAATGTTTTGGAATTTTTATGATTGCCTGATTAGCTAGCATGGCCAATTTTGAGAAGCAATCTTTCCAATGTTTTCCTTTATCTTCCAACTCTTTATAAATCTCTTGATTCTTCAATTGTCCAAGCAACACCATGAAACGCTCCTTCCAATATATGGTTTCATCCTTCAAGTCATCATAGATCTTTTCTTGATAATCAATGTAATTCTTCAACTCACTAGAAGTTTCCATTTCTGTTTTTAGTGCATCTTGGTGTTTTGAGAGTAATTCTTCAATTTCTTCTTTCTGTTGCCTCTCATCCCTTACTTGACTCTCGTATTTAGCTACCATTTCTTTTAGTTGCTTCTTTAAATCTTCAAACTCTTTTTTTACCTTCTTCTCAGAGCTTGCTGATTTTGTCCACAACTGCTTCCACATGTAGGCTTCTTCAATAGCCGCATTCTTTTCTTCATTTCGCACATCTAACTCTTCATTTGCACCTCTCAAACAAATTTGTATGTCAAGTTTATTTTCTTTTTCAGTTTTCAACCTCTTGTTGCTTCTTTCAATAAACTGACTTTTACATGTGTTTTCTGATCGTAAGTTCTCGTTTTCTTGGGAGACTTTTTCAAACTTTGCTTGTAGCTCTTTTTTCTCCTCTTCAGATTTTAACAATGATGCTTTGAGCTCTTCTATTTCTTCACTTGTAACAAGGGTGGCTTCAGGCATATCCTGATCACTTGAGGCTGTATTGTGGAAAGGCAGCTTGATTTCTTGGACTCTTTTCTTTATCCATTGTTGATAGGGTTCTTTTGTGCTGCAACTTCTACATCCGAGTATTTTTCCTTTTCTAATGATCAACTCCCAAGCTCGACTTATCCTTCTCAATATTGGTGGGTCTACTATACCCGTATTGTGCAAAACAAAAGCCTCTAATGACCTATCATCTGGTTTATCCAACATGGGGTAACCAAGTTGTCTTAGAGCTACCATTGGATTGTAATTAATACATCCTTTCGTTCCCATGAGAGGTACATTTGGAAAATCTCTGCATCGGCATATTACTTCTTCCACTCCTTGTTCTCTATAATACCATGAAATTGTATCCCCAGTAAGACTAGCTATACTCTGCGCCCATTCACGATTACTCTTAACCCCAACATGATACCCTTTCTTGAACATGTGAGACACAAATCAAGTATATAACACTGGAACACAACACAAAATTGTTCCCCCCTTCTTCTCATGTCGCATGTGTAGAGAGTAGTATACATCAGCAAGAATCGCGGGAACCGGGTTTTGTTTATGTTGGTTAAAAGCTAAGAATACATTTATGGCAGCAAAATCTACAAAGTTATCAAGGATTGGGAATATAACAATACCGTAGATAATGAGGGCCAAAACATCTATAAAAGTACTCCATTCTTCTCTATCGGCTAAATCTTGGCACTTTTGCTCCAGATATTTTCTTGAAAACCCATGAATAGCCCCTTTTTCCTCTTTTGTACTTGCCAACTCTCTTATGTCGATCTTCAACACTTCAACAATTGTTTCCAACTTCGGTGGTTGCCCAGTATATCGATAAGGATTCCCTCTTTCTAAGGAGTAACCCAATATTCGTTCGAATTCCTCTAATGTTGGGGCCAACTGAAAATCTTGAAAGGTGAAACATCTTAAGAGAGGATCATAATACTGAGCCAATGCGGTGAGGGCACCTATTTGCACATTTACTGCCAAGAGATTTAGGATCTTTCCATATTTGTGAAAGAAACTATCACGTTGTATAGTTTTCATTTGATTGCTGATGTCTCTTAAACTTTTCAAATCAGGTTGCTTGAACTTTAAAAGTAAGGTTTTCCTTTTTTCCGATCCCATTGTCCACTTAAATAACACGTGACTAAGATTTGTATGATTCCCCAAAAATCCTGAAAATTAATGCAAAATGCTATTATGTTTTATTTTTTCTTAGAAAAAGAGAGGAAAAAAAAATATCATGAAGTATGAATGAAACTAATATATGTAAATTCTTGAATATATGAAATAATTTATTGGTTTTTTATGGATATTCTTACAATGAAAGGGTCTATTGACTTATGTAGTGAAATTCTCACAAGGGAGGCTCTATGGTTCTAAACACGGTTCCTAGAGCCAATAATCCTTTTTTGGAAAATTGTCAACAACAATAGGTAAACTATTTGGAGTGACAATAACCTCAACAGAATCAAACTCTAGGTGAGATCTTCATGCTAACCAAACAGGATGTACATCCAGAAGGCTACCACTACGCAATCTCGAATCTAAAGTTTTGTTCAAACCCGGGTATAAGGTTCCACTCATAAGTGTGTGTCTTAATAAATGTGTAGGCATTAAATAAACATGATTCAATAAATCCATAATACTAACAAAACATATATATATATATATACAAAATAAATAGATAAATAAAATAAAATAAAATAAAAATAAAAATAAAAATAAAAATGATCTACTAGCTTGAAAGAATATTATAATGTCTGCTAATACTTGCTAAAAATAATAATAAACACATAAAGAAAAAAAAATAAAAAAAAATATAGAAAAAGTAAAAAAAATATTATGCACAATTAATTTGTTAGGCTTGACTCTCTTAAATCCCCAGTGGAGTCGCCAGCTGTCGCGGCCTAAAATTTCGGGTGTTCCTCGAATTCAATGGAGTCGCCACCAAAATTTATTTTAAAATAGGGAAAATATTGGGAAACCCTTAAAAATATAAAAAAATATAAAAAATCGTCTTTGATACCAAATTTTGAATTCAGGAGTCGATTATGCGTAGGGAAGGTATTAGCACACTACGACATCCGCTAAAAAACGGTTACCTATAATTAATTATGCAAAATTATATCAACTTAAATATACTTATTTTTTATTATTAAATATGAATATAAATTATTTTTATAAACGCGATAAAAACGTATTTAAAAGAGTAAAAAAAAGTTTTTTTATTATTGTGCTTGACAAGAGTGTGATCTTGCTCCTACGTATCTCCCGGTGCGATGGAGAAATCAAAGCTACGTAGTTCTTGGTAGAAAATGTGGATGTGTTGATTGCTTTTAAATAAATTGTATTTTAATTTTGACAAACATAAAGAAATAAACTTGTTTGATTTGAATAATTATCTTAAAATATGAATTTTAAGACGATCGAATTGTACAACTCGTGTCTCAAAATTCAAGGAGTAAAAAGATGTCACATCTGATTTAATCCTCTTAAGAATATTTTTATTTTTAGATTGAATTTCAAAACAAACAAATAGTTTAATTTGTATCCTAACGAACTCCAAGATTAAATAATAATAGTAATAATAATAATAATAATAATAATAATTAAATAAAAATTTTTAAAAATAAGTTTTAGAATTAACAAAATATATAATTTGTATTATGTAACTTCGATATTGAAAGATTTTAATTAACTTTAAATAGATTTTATGATTAATTTGGTTATGATTTTTTTAGTTTATTAATACATTTGTGATTATGAGATTTAGAACCATCAAATTGTCACAATTTGTGTTCTAATAACTCAAAGATTAAAAAGATGTCACATCTAGTTAATACTCTTAAGAAATTTTATTATTTTTTATTTATTTTTGATATTAAATTTTAAAATTAAAAAAAATAGTACAACTTCAAAAAAAATATGTCATATCTAAAAAAAATAAAACAGATAACAATATAACAATTTTTTTTTTATATTAGAGATTGATTAAATATTTAAGCATATATGGTTTTAAAATAAAAAACACATATTTTAAAAATAAAAGGCCCAGATGAAACTAAAAAAAAGTTGGAGTAAATGGGCCGCACAAAGAACCCCGGTCCAGTATCTTCAGAAACCTAAGTGGTAAAATAAAAAACCCTAATCTTGAAAAAAAGCCACAGAAGCCGCATGCTTCATCCTGAAACCAAAACGAGCGATCTAGAAGAACGCAAAAGCGGCGGATCCAGAAGAACGCAAACGGCGGCCAAAACAAGTAAGGTTCGAATCCTATCATTTCTAACCTTCTAATACTTTTTCAATCAAATCTATAACAATAATAACTTTTAAAATGAAGAAAGCGAAAATACCTTCACCCTTCTTCAAGTTGTTCCTCTGTTGGTTTTGATAACAATAATAAAAAATCAATCTTGATCTGTTTTAGTGTTTAAAATCGAACTTTCGAAAAAAAGAACCTCTCCTCTCTATTTCAGAATTTTAGAATCTGTGTTCCTTTTCCTCCTTTCTTTCTCTTGATTTTTTTGTCTCTATTTATAGGTAAAGCAGTGCATACTTATGTCTTTTAGATATATTCCAGTTCTAAATCTTGCATTGTTTCATACTAATACAAAGAAAATAAAAGCTGGTTTCCTTTGTCAGGAGGTTGTGTATGCTAGGAGGTTGTGTATGCTTGTGAGTATGCTTGTGTGTTTGCTGGGTGTATTGATATGAAAGCCAGTCTGGAAATTGGGTGTGCTGATAGGAAAGCCAGGCTGGAAATTGGGTGTGCTGATAGAAAACCAGGCTGGAAATTGATAGAAAAGCAAAGCTGGAAATACAGGCTGGAAATTAATTTGTATATTTCTGTTAATAAATATAAAATATTTATTAAATATATTATTATTATTATTAAAATATTTTTAAATTATTGGAACAAATAAAATATTTATTAAATATATTATTATTATTATTAAAATATTTTTAAATTATTGGAACAAAAATTAGGTACTACAGTATTTTTTGCCAAATAGAAAATATGTTTTTATTTTATTAAAAATTACTTAAAAAAATAGATTGACGGAAAGAAATTATAAATGAATTGACATTAATGGGTAATTGAATTTTTAACGTATAAAATCATTATTCACCATAATCAGTGGAATAATATAAATTTCCATAAAAAGAGGATTATATAAATAGCATTTATGTCGATATTTATGAATGATTAGTCGGTTTTTTTATTGAATTTAATGATTAATAATATAAATTATTACTATTGGTAAATAACTAATAATATTATAAAATAATTTATAAATTTATTATAAAATAACTTATAAAATATTGATAATAATATAAATTATAAATTATTATCAAATTGTAAAATAATTTATCATTTATAAATATATTATAAATAATTATAAAATAATTTTATAATTTATAAATTTATTATAAAATAATATTATTAGATAAAGAGCATTTATGTCGATATTCGGGAGTGATTAGTCGGGTTTTTTTTATTGAATTTAATAATTAATAATATAAATTATTACCATTGATAAATGAATAATAATATTATAAAATAATTTATAAATTTATTATAAAATAACTTATAAAATAATTTGATAGTAATATAAATTATAAATTATTATCAAATTGTAAAATAATTTATAAATTATAAATAATTGTAAAATAATTTTATAAATTTATTATAAAATAATATTATCAAATAGATTTTGAAGGTATTTAAGAAATTGTAGAAGAAAGAGGAAAAATAGAGTATGATTGAAGGAGATTAGGTATTGAGAGCATGATTGAGAGGAGAGAAAGGAGGAGAGTCCACATGATGTGAAAAATATTTGTATAGGTGGCATTCGGAGGGTGAGATGACATTCGAAGAATGAGGTGGCTGAGGTGGCATTCGGGAGTCTATTTTAAATATATATAATAGATAATCTCAGTTTAAGTTATAATAGTTATTTCTTCACTAACGTTAACAATATATATTATTTGAATATTTTGAGGTCGAAAGACGTTCACATAGAATCAATGTAATGGCTTACAATTTTTTTATTAAGAAGAAAGCAAATTACAAGTAAAAGAAAGAAAGACTTGAAAGTAACTTCTGAAGAGACATCATACATAGATAGTTAATATGTACATTCATTATTCCGAAGGAAACAATCTAATTTTGACGACATATTAAGGAAGTGGTGCATATGGATAATGGGGGTGAACATCCAACATGATAAAATCAATAGCCTGTGTAAAGAGAATAGATATAGTCGAGATGTCTAATTCCACCAATTACTACCATCGAAAACCTTATCATTTTGAGTTTTTCGTAACAACCAACCCACAATAATTAAAAAAAATACCATTAGAAACAAGAAAATATTGTTTGAACCAAATAGGAAAATCTGACAAATTGAAGGTAATATTTTCATTGAACTAACAAATCATCATTTTCAAATAATATAGTATAAAGGATGATATATTTGTTTAAAAAAGTCACTTAGCAAACTCAAGATTGGTAAATAAAAAATGAATGGTTCAAATTTTAACTTAAAATTTTTATAGTAATTAAAAATTATTCTTAAATTTAAATTGTGTAATTCTAATCCGACTCATATGATTCCACCCACCCCAAGTGCACCTAATCCAAAATCGTAATTCTCCGCATGAGACAAATAAACTATAGTAGTAGCATTCATTAATTTCCTCTAAACCATAGGAAAATAATGGGAGAATGAACAGAACCAGTTTTACATGCTTGGTTCATTTTTAATTCCGCTATAATGTTTTAAGGAAATTAATAATAACTCAAATTCATTTTTAATATTGTTGTGTATATTTAATTAACACCTCAGTGTGTAACATAATTACACAGAGGAGTAGAATGGCTACGAGTGAAGGCAGCGACGGACACAAAAACCCTGCTCTTGACCCGGATTTGGATACACCAGACAACCCGAATCACGAGTTTGCTGAGTTCGGTGCGGGTTGTTTCTGGAGTGTGGAATTGGCCTTTCAACGAGTTGTGGGAGTGGTGAAAACTGAGGTTGGATATTCACAAGGTCACACACCAGATCCTAATTACAAACTGGTCTGCACTGGATCCACCAACCACGTGGAAGTGGTTCGGGTTCAATTTGACCCGAATATTTGTCCCTACACAAATCTCTTGGATCTCTTTTGGTCACGACATGACCCCACTACCCTTAATCGTCAGGTACATACCCAACTTAATTATCTTCAATTTAATATTTATAGGTGTTTGTTATGTTAAGTTTAAGTTTAAGTTTATTATATATATTTCAGAGAGAAGATGTGGGCGCACAATATAGATCAGGAGTATACTACTTCAATGAAACCCAAGCTCGTTTAGCACAAGAATCAAAAGAAGCTAAACAATTGGAACATAAGGATAAGATTGTAACTGAAATACTTCCAGCAAAGAGATTTTATAGAGCAGAGGAATATCATCAGCAATATTTGGAGAAGGGTGGAGGCAAAGGCCTTTGTCAATCTGCTGAAAAGGGATGCACTGATCCCATAAGGTGCTATGGTTGATGATTGCTTCAGATCAGACACATTTTGCAATTTGGTCTCCAATTAATGTACTGGTTGATGTTTGGGCAGTTTATATTTGAATAAATGTTTTTTTTTTTTTGAAGGTTTGGATAGTTGTTATGATTTAAATAAATGTTGAGTTATATAGTATTTGTATGAAACTCAAAGCAAATTGAAAGATTTGTTACTTTTGTGAGTACAAGCATAAATGTACCCAAATGAGCATCAAATCCGAGATTTTAATACTACTTGATTATGAGTTATTGGTGCAATTTGTAACAGACTATAAAACAACTTCCAAGAGGGGTGAATGGTAGATTTTGTGTGAAGCATTAAAAGCTCATCATGTTCATTGGGATATATGATGATGTAAGTCATGTTGGATTGTTGGATGTGGTTTTGATTGGGTTCTAAGCTTCCATAGCTATCCCACATAGTCCCTTTTTAGTGCCATATTCAAAACAGGACCCGGTGCAAGATATAAAAGGCATAAAACAAATTTTAATACGTGACATATAAAGTTTATAATAAAATTCTAGAAAATATACATTTTTCTTTTTTATAAAAAATTATTTTTAGACCCTTTAGAATATAAAATAATTTATTAAACTAATATAATTAATTTGTATAATATTTATTTAATTGATAATTTGTTGAAATAACGAGTAACTATTTTAAAACAATTATTATTATTATTATTATTTAAAGCTTATTTATTTTATACCTCTCAATTCCTAAATCACTCATTCAACACTACTAAATCATTTTATAACTATCATTTCTCTTTCTCTTAATTGCTTATCTCACTCGTCCCTTTCTGATATAAAGTCTCTATAAAATATTTTTAATTCCCATAAATATGTGGTTTTTACTTTTAATCTCTATATTTATTTTAGCCTTTACAAATATATTTGTTTAATTTTATTGTTATCAACTATTATATAAGAATATAATATCACTTTCATATTATATTATTTAATTACTATAATTTAATATTTACAACAAAAAATTACGATAGTCCTTTATTTTGTTTACTATAATTACTATAACAAATTACGATAGTACTATATTTTATTTTTACAACAACAAATTAATTTCTATCGAGATTGCATGTATGATTTAGCGTTGTAAGGATATTTAATCTAGTGTTACAGAAGTAAAAATAAAATTGACTGAGTTTGATAGAAGAGGCTACAATTGAGTTTGATAGGAGAATTTTTAAGTATTCATCAATATCAGAGTACGATGCAATCATATTTTAATTTTAACTATCACTCTATGAAGACGTGCTGCATATATGAGTGTATGTCCACTTTAAGAGTAACATATTAATTTAGTTTGGTGCCACGTTACATTGAAGCGTTGCATTCAATTAATATTTCTTTTGTTATGTAATTGGTGATATATATGTGATTGTGTACAACATGTGATTTCGAATTCCTTTCAATGACTCTGGACGCTTTTGTTTTCAAACTCACCAAGCTCCAAATCAGTGAAGTAATGGTGGTGGTGATTACTGATTACTATGGTTAGGGTCAGGGTTATGAAAATTATGGTTATGTTCAGCTAATCAATCTTCCATCAAAACTAGGTGAACCAAAGGGACAGGAGCGGGTTAGATTTTGCCTCTTCCATCAATATTGCCCTTATTTTATATCATGTGTAAAATTTAAGCACACATCTCTATCTATAATTAGGTTAGAATTTCTTCGCTAGCATTCATTCATATATACATAATTAAAAATTTTAAAATTATTTCTATAATAATTATTATTAGACAATAACAAAATTAATAAAATAATTTTTTTAATAGAGATAACATTATAATTTTAATATTTACAAAAATATTAGATATATTTAATATATATAAGTATAGAAAATTTAAAAATTACTATATGTTTTCTTACATAACCGATTCAAGTACGGGTGTAGAGTAAATATCACTCCCTCCAATTCTGTCTCCACCTCAATTTTAATTTTGAGAAAAATCACCTACACCTATGTTGTCATCCCCAATAAAAACTCAAATTTAGGTAAAGATTGATCGAGATTTTTATTTTTTATTTAAATACTTCAAAAAAAAATTAGAAAAATGCCGATGTAGCTTGCCACATACCTCCATATTTTTTAATAAAAAATACAAAAACTTAATTTATGAACGTTTTAATACCAACCCATAAATTAGTTAGTTTATGTCATAATTAGTTTTCAAAATCCAAACAAACAAAATTCTTATATATATTTTAATAAAATCTCATCAATTCTTTATACTCAAGCTAACTGATATATTTAACTTATATCGGAATTGGAGAAATTCAGTATAAATTGTATAAATTAGAAAAAAAAGTGACCTTATCTCTTACAATTATGCTTTTGTTAAAACTCACATTACATGCATATGTATATCTAATATAACAAGATAAATTCAACATAAACAACGATTAGTTTAGAGAACTACAAATAAATTTAGAATATCAAATATATCATATATTTATATAAATTAAATGTGCAAATTTTGTTGGATATGTTGGCGACAACAACGGTAAAATTTTAATAATGAAATTTTTTATGAAAATTGTATATATTAAATTTTAAAATGTGTTGTTAGACTGGTGTTTATGTTCCATTTGCTACCATTAATTGAATACAATTGGGATAAACAGTGAATCCTCTTCAGGGTATTTTGAAAAACCTTGATATAATTTGCACTAACACACCAAAAATATATTTCAATAGTATGTTACAAAAGAATGTTTCCTAAACTCTACTTATGCATTAAAGAAGAATAAAATGATTTAGAATATAAAATTGATGATACAAAGTGGATAGCAATAGCCAATATTTTTTTCGTATTCCATACTGGCCAAAATGACACAATTTATAGAAAAATAATGCCACTTAAAAAAGAGATACAACTTTTGATTTTGTCATTCCGTTTGTGAAAGGGTATATACAAATAACGTTCATAATGTATCTGAACATTTGGAATAGTCTAATGGTTGAACCATGTCCCCTTTTTGCGTAGGAATTGCGTTTGAATCCAAACGGTTGTGTTTTTTCATTTTATTAAAAAATAAAGCGTTGGTTAATTAAAAATGTTTATACATACATTCATCAATATTTTAGAAATATCTCACACATTTCACCATGGTCATAAATTATATTGTGAATGTTCATCTCGATTCAAAGTTTTAGCCATTAATTAACTACAAAGTTTGAGCCATTAATTAACCATGAATGCAAATTATGCTAATCAAATTTAAAAGTTGTTGGATCTTGCGTTGAAGGTGTGCTATAATAACTTCAACAAGAAGAAGATGAAGATGATAAGAGTGAAGATTGCACACAAAATTTTCATAACGTGTGTATTTAGGTTCAAATGTTTCCCACCATTCTAAAATTGCAAATGAGAAGACTGCCGAACCACTTACATGATACTTTGAAAACTTTGAAATAAATTGCACACTCACATCAAACATATCGATCAATGATATTTTACAAAATTAAGTTATATCAATTATTCTTGTACACTAAAAAAAATGATTATTAACCATCAAATTTCGTATTCTGCTTTTTATTTGAAAATGGTCTCTATTTATAGAAAAAAAAATTATATCACACTTAGTGAAAGAAAACAACTATTTATGAGTTTCATACCATTCCTAAAGATTATTTACAATCAATGTTAGAAATTATACACAATGGATGCATTGATCTAGTGGTTGAACGTTGGCTCTGCATGTATAAACAAGGTACGCATGGATGCAAAGCAACATCAAACCACTGGACCAATATTATCGCATGATAGTATCTTTGTTTTGAGACATAGTCTTGGCATGAAACTATTCACCATAAAATGATTGGAGAGAATGAGGAAGTTACAAGACAAATTGCAAGCAATTCCTAAGAATTGAAAGATTTATTTATTTGTGAGATTCCAAATATTACAAGTTCCTAAGAATTGCAAGATTTATTTATTTATTTACTTGTGAGATTTTAAATATTACAAGTTCATAAGATAAATGATGTAATTAATTAATGAGTAAACACACTACAAAACAACATTGAAGATTGATAAAAGCTTAATTTGATGTGAAGCATTCAAAGTTCATCCTTAATAGATGATGATGGTTCTGTTGGATTTGTAGAGGAGTGTTTAATTGGGTAGGAAGCTTCCATAGCTATGCCACAAAGTCCTTCCTTTTCAGATACGTTCCTTTGCATTCTAATGTAACCTTGTTCTCCCCATTCTGGTCCCCATGAGTTTCTCACAATCCAGTAATTAGTTCCATCAACTGTTGTTCCATATCCCACTACTGCTACACCATGATTTAGCTCTTTACCACACTCACCAGTAAATACTCCCTATAATAAATTAATACATAATTAAGATTCCATTAATTATAATAGCATGTTTTTTATGTTCATGAAACTAACATAACTACTATTTTACTAACATTTTTTTATTAAAAACAAAGATTGATTTTCTTCTTGCATTGCAACTGGTGAATTAGTTTTTTACCTCAGAGTAGAATTGGAAATCGGATCCTCCGGCATCAATGGCTACGGATACAGGTTGATTGGCAGCGGCTTTAAGCAACGAGTCTTCGTCGTTGGCCGGAACAGTCTCATGGCCATCAATTGACACAGCTGGGGAATTCTTCTGCAACATGAATGATTTTTGCATCTTAAGTTCCTAAAGTTATCTGTCAATTATATTGGATTTTTTTTAATAAGAGTTTAGCATGGTATCAATCACCTTTGATGAATCACATGATCCATCATTTTCAGTGTAAGGGTAATTGCTTTCTGTTGTTATGCCACCTGTTTTCTTTATGAATTCAAAGGCATTTTCCATTAGTCCACCATTGCATCCTTGATTTTTTTCATTGTCACAATCTATCAGCTCTTGTTCAGATAAAGATACTAGCTTGTTTGTCTTGATTTGGTTAATGCCTTCAACAGCTACAACAGTTGAAAATGCCCAGCAACTACCTATACAAGACATTAGTCACAAACAAATGATTAATAATATAATAGGACATAGGTTCCGCTATATGATTAATAATAACTATAGTAACTATTTAAGAAAAAACATTATAAATCATGATGAAGACTGAGATTCTCATGTAGACACTATTTGACTAAAAAAATTGTCTTTTTTCATTATTTAATATAAGATATAGAATTTTCTTAGGAAGTCAAAATAATAACTATTTAACTTACCACATCGGCCTTGATTCTTAACGTCAGTAACAGCACCTTTCTTCCTCCAATCTACAGAAGGAGGAACTTTGTTAACATTCTCATACATGAATGTTCCATTTCCACGTGGCGTGCCTCGGAACATTCTATGGTGATTAATCTTTGATCCAGCATAGGTACTTCTAAATTCATGATTGGTCATATCAGCAAATTTGTTAAGTTTCAATTTGTAAGGCTTATCCAATTTGTTAGTGTTGTGGACATGCATAACATTTGCTTTGAACACGTTAAAGCGCTTCTGTTTCTCATTGAGGCTATGAGAAATTGTGTGGTGACTCCTCCATCTTTCATATAAGTCCCACAAGGTTTCGTCCGAGGACAAATCCTTGTCGTGGAAGTCGAAGCTCTCGGATATTCCGAGAACCAAAGAAATGGATAGAACAAGCCACAAGAGTGTCTTAATTTCCATTGTTTGTTTCTTGTTTGGAAGCAATGCTCACTTTTTTTTAAATGAGTGGAAGTTGAATGAAACAGAGAAAGCAGGGGAATGATTTATATAGGAGATTGGGAAGAGAATAAAATATATAAAAATGTGAATAGGTTAAGGTTTCTTAGGGGGATGAACAATGAGAAATGATTATAATAGGATAAGTTTGTGTTGTTCAAGAATGTAAGCAAAGGAAAATTGAGAGATTTTCTTATGTTTTATTTTTTAAAAGAATTGAATTAGTAAGTGATAAATGTGAAGGTGTGTGATATTTTGTAGTTTTTATGTTAGAAAATAATCCTATTTGTTTTGCATGTTGATCACGTTAATTAAGGAGGAACATGGGGGAGCATGTCAATTGTGGTTGCGTTCGGTTTTGAGTCACGTTGTTTGTTGTGTTGCAAACAAATAATGGAGTGGAACTATGGAACATTTGTTTTTATCTGTAGATTCAATATTATAACTGAGGCCATTGCTTTTTGAAAATATGGAATCAAAAAAGGTGAAAATAGTGCATCTCCACACACAAAAAGTGTACCAATTTTTCTTTGTTTTTTTTGAATGTGGAAATTCTTATTTGGATAGAAGTTTATGTTCACCCTAATGTTTTTCTCTTCAGATATCAGCTTTTTTATACCTGTAACACACTCTTTGATATATAATTTATGTTATAAAATATAAATATCAGTTTAATTTAATCGATAGTAATGAAAAACAGTTTTTGTTTTAATACAATATAAAAAACAGATTTTATGTTTTGAATTTTACGGAAAACTGTTTTTTGAGAAAAAAAACATTCATATTCATTTTAAATTCAATTGTAACGAAAAGTTTACTTTAGAAAACGTTCATATGCAAACATTTGTGTTATATTTGAATCATTTACTATAGATTAGAAAAATATTTAATTTTATACTTTTTGTCAAAAAAAATTATATTTTAAAAATGATTTTTATGATAATTAATTAACTAAAAAATAATAAAATTTAAAATTTCAATAGTTTGGTCAAGTTGTCAAAAATATATATTAAATTCAATAGATTACCCATTTGATCTCCACGGGTGCTATTAGAAGAAAAAAAACATAAATGCTCAATTAATTTTAACTATTTTTTATTGGACATCGTCTACTCATTAGAGATGGGTATGGGTACGGGGATGGGTAATTACCCGCAAAATTAAACGGGTATGGGTATGGGTACGGGTACTATAGTACCCACCCCGCACCCGTATTTATCTAAATATATTATTTATTTATTTATTTATTATATTAATATTTAATTTAATTAATTGTTTTCCTTTATGTTTTAATATCTATTAATATCATTGGACCATTACAATATTTATAATCAAATCAAAAGATAAACGTTTGCAAACTTTTTAAGAATTTGATTATGATGAATAGTTAAATAATTGCGACTTTATAACTAAGAATTATATCTTATTAATTGTGTCTTTATAATTATACTTGCAACTTATAAATTATTTTTACTGATTTCAAATAATATTGTTGTAAGACTTGCAATTTCATAAAATATTATTATGAATATTTGAATGTGTATTGTAACAAGTGTTCATTTGAAATGTTTTGAGTTTGAAAATATTTTGGTTTATAATATTTTATAATTTAATTTATGATATTTGGATAATTTTTAAATGGGTAAATACCACATATAGTCTCTTAACTTAATTTCAGTTAACGTTTTAGTCTTTTATCTTCTTTTTTTTCCCTGATTTGGTCATTTATTTTAATTTTAAGTGACAATTTGATATTTTATGTTTTAAAATGTCAACAATTTTATCCTTATTTTTTGCAAAATTTCAAAAAATTCATCAAAAATTTAAACAAAACACATAAAATTAATTATCATCCTCAATATAATGCAATTTCATCAAATTTATAACTTAAATATTTAAATAAACTCATATTTTTATCTCTAACAAAATCAAATAAAAAATGGCATGTATAAGTTTATTTGAATATTTGAGTTATAAATTTGATAAAGTTTATTTTATATTAAAGAATATAACTAAATTTATGAGTTTTATTTGAAAATTTTGATGAATGTTTGAATTTTTGTAAAAAAAAGATAACATTGTTAACATTTTAAAACATAAAAGATTAAATTGTCACTTAAAATTAAAATAAAGGACTAAATCGGGAAAAAAAAAATAAAGGACTAAAACGTTAACTGAAATTAAGTTAAGGGACTATAGGTGGTATTTACATTTTCTAAATTTAATCACAAAATAATGAGTATGGGTACGGGCACTTAGGTACCGAGAGGATCTGGGCAAGGGTACGGTACGGGTATTAAAGTTGATACCCAAGAGGGTACGGACACGGGTATGGGTATTTTTTTAAATTGCGGATATGGGTACGGGTACTATAGTACCCTACCCATTGTCATCCCTACTACTCATCCTAATTTTTTTAATGAAAAAATAATAATAGAAATTATTTCAAATTTAGTTATTATAGATTAAAAAAGATAACTTTTACATTAATAACTTATATATAATTTATTATTACATATTTTAACATAATAAATATAATTATGTTAATTAATCCAAAGTGGGTGAACTAATTTGGCAAAGGCCTAGAAATAGCTAGCTTTTAGTTTTTAAATTTGGAAAATATTTCAATCGGCAAAAAAAAAACATTTTTGTATTATTTAGTGGTTTTTTTTCAAAAAACCTATTTTAAAAAAAATATTATATCCAATTTTAAAAATTAAATATTAATCTACCATACTTTTGATATTAGTTAGAGGTCATTAGTAACAACTAGGAAGACTTTAAATACTTTCAAAATTTAAAATAACGGAAACTTTGTTAACTTCTGTTTTTTATTTTTATTTATTTTTAATAAAAATTAAAAAGATAGTCTCTTGAACGAACTATTATATCACATTTTCAAATAACGACCTTCTTATTTTTTATTTTAAAAAAATTAAAAGAAATTATGATTTAGTTATTCTAAATCTAGTCTTTTATAAATTTATATTTACATATGACTTCTTATCAAAAGTAAATTAGATTTGATATTTAATTTTTAAAAAATAAACCATATTTAGTAGCAATTTCAAACATAAAAAAATAATAATAATACATAAATAAAAAACAAAACAAAACAAAAATCAGTAGCTATGATTTGACTCTAGAGTCCAGCGTGACGCATTTGCTTGTTTTAAAGGATTTGTATGGCGTAATGCTTTGGATACTATCAATTATTTCTGCAAAATTGATAATTAAATTGTTTCCTGTTGCCTCTTGGCTCAAGTATTACCTCTTATGTTTGTTTTCATCAAATGCAGTTTCGTAGCGTATCTTCCTTGCATTCTTATGTTATGGCTTGCCAAACTATCATGCAAATAATGTATGTCATGTTTCTTTATCAAGCAACAAAGATTGATTTATACCGGATTGATTTTGTAGAGTTTGATCTTATATTTAAAGAAATTGGAATGTAAAATAATTTATCTTTATAAATGTAAAAATAAATTAAATAATAAATTTGAATGTACAATATTGTTTGAAGTAAAAAATTATAAATAGTTGATTCAAATGGTACTTGTTGTAGCAACTTTAGCGTTGCCTTAGGCCAGCTGCTATGTACAATTTTTATTTTTTTCATTATTCCATTCTCCCCACTTAGAAACCACATGGCAAACATCTGAAAGTTTGTGTAAAATAGAATGTTAACATTTTTTTATTTATCATGGATATACTCCATATCTCAGCGATATCACACGATCATTGCCAATAATTGCGACTTTTTTATTTGTGACAGGTTAATCTTGTTGTATAACGTTTACTTTGCACAGAAACATGTTACATAACCTCACAAAGAAATCTTTTTGGATAGTGTAATTGAAAATTAAAAAGAAATTAGAATTTTAGATAATACAACGTTTCAATTGAATCTTTTATTTTTAAATTTTGTTGTTTAAATAAATAAATTTTTTTTTAAATTGAGTTATTTTTATAAATTTAAAAAGAATTGAGTAAAATTTGAAAATTAAATTTGAACAAAAATTGAGGAACTATTTTGTTAATTTTTAAGGACTAATTTGCAAAAATTGATTTTTATGGACCAATTTGCAAAAATAAACATAAGAATCAATATACAAATTTTAAAATATATAGAATCAAAATTTCTTCATTTTAAGATTTATTATTCAAAAAATTTATCATCCAAACACATTCTAAGTGTATTTTAGATTGAAAAGTATAATTTTTTATTAAAC
>JBBPBT010000685.1:2750803-2794504 GCA_037974875.1 Cicer bijugum
AATTTTTATATCTTATTTAACATACTATATTTTCTTTATCTTAGTTTATCACATTAACAACATATCATATTTATTATACAATTTTATCTTTTTTTTACTCATAATATTTGGGTATATACTAAATATTTTTCTTGGAATAATCCGAGGAGATCATCTTTTTATTTTCTACCATTTTTTCTCTCATATTTTATTTTTAAATAAGCTCTTTTACAAACATATTAGATGACAAGTTGAGATGAAAAACAAAAAAAAACTAAATATGAGAGAACTCATTTGATGGCTAGAGTGAGAGAATCCATTAGTTTATGTTTGATGCTATAGTTTTGTTTTGTTTTTTTCTTTTATATATGAACAAGAATTGAACTTTATATATCGGGGTTTATGATACTTGCACACATTACCCATCATTCATATGCCCTAAACTACAGTGTATCATAGTTTTGTTTCTAAGTCTTAAAATTTCTAAATTCAAAATTTACATATGAGAAAGAAAACATTGGAAAATAAAATGAAAATGAGAGAGATAAAGTTGAATGAGGGAAAAATGACTCTAAATATATTCGGCCTAAAGATAATTCACAAATACGAAGAGAGTGCCTTGTCGAGGAGTAGAGGGCACAACAAGATTAATAACGAATTTACACCACATATCAATTCAAAATTCTAAAGTATTAAATACATAAATCGTGATTTTTGAATATCTAAACTTAATTTATCTTTAACTAATGTGAGATTTAACTAGTGATATTTAATTTCACTACGTTTATATGTGGGATTCACCATAACATTGTAGGCATGCTATTGCCTGAGAGAGGGGTATAGAAGAAAATACATCAATCAGTTTATCTTGAAAATTTAGGGGTAATAGATTACTTATGTGCATTGAAATTCTATGGATCCAAATAATTGAAGGGAAATTTGTGGTGTGTGACTAATAAAGAAGCCTAGTTTGCAAAAGGGGTGGTTGTGAAGAAATGACAACTAGAAAATGATTGTAGCCAATGAAATAACTAGACGTTACTCTTCGAGAGAGACTCAAACTCTATGGAGTACAAATATCACGCGACTATACTCAATAATAAATAGTGACCATTGATATTGATTTGAAATCAAATTATTTAAATTACATACTTCATAAAATCAATTTTAAATTATCTCAACCATTAAATTGTACTTGGACAACCAATATTTACACCTGCATCATGCAATTAAAGTACACGATGTAGCTTGTACTTTGCGGTGAAAATGACAATGGAAAGTTTGGCTTCTAAACAAACTAAATTATCTATATTTTAAAACTATCTTTCAAATTGTACATTTTAATTAAATTTATTCCCCAGTTAGTATTTGTAAGAACTAGAAAAATATTAAGTTGATAATATTATAGATGAATAAAAAACTAAGTGAATAACATCAAGAATTTAAATGATAATAAATCTAAATAATTGAAAGATTTTGATAAACATTTTACAATACCAATTCATTTTGAAATATTGATTTTGTGGAGGACTAAATTAATAAAACACTTTAAACAAAATAAAATAATAAAACACAACAATTTCAAACATCAACTTAGGTATCTCCTAAAAAATGTAGCATTCAGAGAGACGTAAATTGTTAATCATAATAATCTTAATATAAATTAATTTACAATAATGTTTTGCTACAGACAATGAATTTTAAGCAGACATGTGTTGCAAATCAAAGCCAGTTGGCTGATGAAGTGAATTGAGGGAATAAGGTAAGGGATTAAGGGGTGTGAGTGTGACCCCTCAAACACATGAGTTCTTGTCCCTCTCTTGCAAGTTGCAACATTAATCACATAAAGAAACCGGAATAGTCTATATCCTTGTAGTAACAAAAAAAAAACATTTACAACTCAAAAATAGCCATGTCCCATGTGAAACCCATTAAAGAAAGTGTAATTTGTTTATTCCCACGGTTGGTCTTCTCCCATACGTGTTTACAATATTTCAATAATGTTCTTTGTTAATTTTTAATTTAGTTTTACAAATTGTCACTCTTTTATTCCACATTTTTCTTAATTTTATGGAATAGAAATAAATATTTAGGAAATATGTTGCACTCCATAAAATTTGAATTTTATATATTTTGTTTATTTTTTGACAAAATGGGGGGATAAAATTACTAAGGTAGGGTGTTAAACTTAAAAATGTATATTGGTCTATTAATCCTGTCCACTGAACTTTACTGGACTGACCCAAAAAGAAAAACTTAGGTCTCCCAAGCCAGAGTATTGCCTTTTGTACCCCCAATTAGACTTCTACCCCCCATTTTCATAAAAATCCAAATTTAACCCTCATAAATACACTAACTTGTGCAGTAAATTTTTTTTACCTCAACAGCTGAAATTTCCGGTAAGCTATTTATCGTTTTTGAAATTTCCGGTAGTTACCGGAAATTTCCAAATTGAAATTTCCGGTAGTTATGATGTGTGTACCGGAAATTTGGTTATTTGAAATTTCCGGTAGTTATGATGTGTGTACCGGAAATTTGGTTATTTGAAATTTCCGGTAGTCTTCCCGGAAATTTCAAAAATCTGGTAGTTTTATTTATTTATTTATTTATTTATTTATTTATTTATTTTTCTATTTTTTTAATGTGTTTGTTATTGTATTTGTTTTTTTTTTTTTTTTGAAATAGGGATGGCAAATGCACAACCAGTATTTATAGATTTAACTGAAGCGTTTACAACTGATCAAATTTTTGAGTCACGAGAAGCTGTTATATCATGGGCAAGAGAGATAGGTCGACAAAATCGAGTAGCTGTTATTATTACTCGATCAGACGTAGAGACTGGAAAGAGAGGAAGAAAGTCAAAATTAATTCTTGGTTGTGATAGAGGTGGAGAATATAAGTCAAATAAAAATGACACAGGTACTTCAACTAAAAGGTGTGGATGTCCGTTTAAACTTAGATCGAGACCACTGAAAAATGATGAAGGATGGATTATTAAGTTAATTTGTGGACTTCACAACCATGAGTTAGTAGCTACTTTTGAAAATAATGCATGGATGGGACGCTTAATAGAAGAAGATAAGAAAAATGTTGACGAGTTGACAAAATATCACGTTGCACCGAGACACATCTTGTCATATTTGAGAGATCATGATAACGAGAATGTGACTAGTATCTATCAAATTTACAAGCGACGAAGTACATACAAGAAGAATTTGATGGGACCTAGAACTGATATGCAACATTTGTTGAAGTTACTTGAAGCTGAGAAATATACTTGTTGGAGTAGGACTCATGAGGACTCCAACATTGTGAGGGATATATTTTGGACGCACCCAGATTTCATAACTTTGCTGAACATGTTCCCTCTTGTGCTGATTATGGATAGTACCTATAAAACCAACAAGTATAGGTTACCGTTGTTTGAAATTGTTGGTGTAACTTCAACTGGGTTGACATTTAATGTTGCATTTGCTTATATGGATTCTGAACGTCAAGACAACTTTTGGTGGGCATTGAAGAAGTTAAAAAAGTTGTTTCTTTCAAACACTTCATTTCCTCAGGTGATTGTCACTAACAGAGAACTTGCTTTAATGAATGCAATTAAATTTGTATTTCCATCTTTAACAAATTTACTTTGCCAACTTCATATTAACAAAAATGTTAGAGCCAAATGCAAACAGTATATATTAAGCAGAGACATGCAAGAACCCATTCTTGAGTTGTGGAGTAAAATTGTTTATTGTTCTGAAGAGAATGAGTACGAGGTACTTTTGCAAATATTTGAGCAAGCATGTGTCGATAATATTATGTTTTTTGACTACGTCTGAGACACATGGTTGAATCCTCATAAGGAAAGATTTGTTGAAGCTTGGACCAATCGAGTATTGCATCTAGGAAATACTACGACTAATAGGTATGTCATTAAAACTTCATATTCTGTATTTTATTTCATATTCTGTATTGTATTCTGTATTGTATTTCATAACTGACTCTCTTGTATATTATTAGGGTTGAGTCTACTCATTGGTCATTAAAGAGATTTTTGGAACACAGTAAAGGAGATTTTTGTAAGACATGGAATGATATGAATGACATGTTGAAGTATCAAATTATTAAGATCAAAGGTTCATTTGAGGCAAGTAAGGGTCGCAAAGAGCATGTACACAACAATCCATTCTTCAAGGAATTGACTTGGGTGGTATCTAGGAAAACTTTAGGTGATATTGTTGAAGAATACAAGAGAGTTAGTTATGTCGGTAATGATAAAGATGTGTGTTGTTGTATACTTAGAAAGACTCATGGATTACCTTGTGCGTGTGAGTTAGCACGATACAAGCTGGAAGGCGTTCCAATCCCATTAGATGTTGTTCATATACATTAGAGGAAACTAACCTTGAATAGTGATCAAGAGGATGAACAGTTGACAAATGATTCAGAGTTGGACATTACATCGGAGATGAATATAATTTGGAAAACATGGAAAACTCTTAATGTTGTTGGAAGAAGGGCATTAAAGAGCAAGTTGCGTGAAATAGCATATCCGGAGACAACATCAATTTGTGCACCAGTGGATAAAATCAAAACAAAAGGTGGTGTTAAGAAAAAAGACAATAAGCTGAAGGGATATGACGTATATCGCGACCCATTATACTTTGAGCATGTTGATAATCAAGTCTCCCAGCAAGCATCCAAACAATTCTCCCATCAAGCATCCAAACAAGTCTCCCATCAAACATCCAAACAAGTCTCCCATCAGGTTAAAAAATATTTACACGAGTTTCCTGCTTTAATTCATCCATATATTGAAGATATAGTTAATGTTAAAGCTGATGGAAACTGTGGATATCATGCTATTGCTGCTTTACTTGGTCATGGTGAAGAATCCTGGAGCATTATACGTCGACAGTTGTATACAGAGATTAAATCCAAACCAGATTTGTATGCTGCATTATTCCAGGAACGTTTGCAAGAAGTGGCAGAGTCTTTACTTGTAACTGATTTGGACAATCAAGGTCACGAGAAGTGGATGACCATTCCTGATATGGGTTACGTGATAGCAACAAAATATAATCTCGTTCTTGTTACATTAGCAAAAACTTTTTGTTTGACTTTTTTCCCATTGAGGGGTGCACATAATGGAGATTTGTCACGTGATCGTGTTATCAGCATTGGTTTTGTTAACGAGAATCATTGGGTTCAATTTAAATTGGAATCTGCATGTCCGTTACCTCCACTTGCATGGCATTGGAAGAATCATCGTAGCGATGAGTCTACATCATGGGCTGTCGCTTATGCAGGACGTCTTCAACATTGGGGTTCTTTAGATTTAGAAAGTAATTTAGATTATATGTCTTTGGCAGAGGATTGACACTTTTGAGTTGTAATTTATTTTAAATGATATGATTGACACTTTTGATGTGTAATTTGTTTTAAATGGTATGATTTACACTTTAATTTGCCGATTTGAAACAACTTTCAAGGCACGTCTTTCCTGTTTAATTAATAATAACACACAATTAAAAATTATAATATGTAATAAATTATAATGTTATAACTACAAATAATCTAATAACTATAAATAAATTATTAAACTACAAATAATCTTATACTATAAATAAATAATTTACTAATCTGTCCATTCCACACATTAATGGCTATATGATGCTCATAATCGGTAAGGACAGAAAGATCATAAGGACCTCCAGGAAAAATCGGCTGTTCAGGCTGGTCATACTAAGGCTGCTGCTGCTCATACTGCTCATACTGCTGCTGCTCCTGCGGCAGGTCATACTGATGATGGTCATCCTGCGGCTGCTCATACTGATCATATTGCGCCTGCTCATCCTGCTGCTGCTCAAACTGCGACTGATCATATTGTGTAGGCTGCTCATCCGGGGGCGCCTGCTCCTCATTCCTTCTTCTCTTTTTCTCAACAGCAGCTCTCCTATTTGATTGAGTAGGAGGCCGAACTCGAGAATGGTCGCCATCAGTTTTTGTTCCTCTGGTCCTCACTAACAATATTAAAAACAAAAAATTAACAAAAAAAAAAAAACCAAAACAGTACCGAAAATTTGAAATTTCCGGTAGTTAGAAATACATACCGGAAATTTCAAAAATGAAATTTCCGGTAACCCATCCGGAAATTTCAAATTTCCGGTACATATTTTTAACTACCGGAAATTTCAAATTTCCGGTCAGTTTCCCGGAAATTTCAAAAATGAAATTTCCGGTGTACATTTTTAACTACCGGAAATTTCATTCTTTGAAATTTCCGGTAAAAGAATTATTCCAGAAAATCTTACTTTTCGGATTTTTCAAATCTTTGGTACGAATGTATGTATTTGTTTTTTTTTTTTTTTTACTTTTTTACTAAATTTTTTAGGGGTATTTTAGGTATTTCAGCCAAAAATCATTAAATTGGGGGGTAGGGGTTTAATTGGGGGGTACAAAAGCCAATTCTCCCCAAGCCAGATGAGCCTCGTTTAATTACTTTCAAAATTGAAGGCCACAAATCTGTCTCGTAAAATCCATTAAGAAGAAGGAAAAAGAATATGGTCCTTTATACCTTTCAACTTGGAAAAATTAACTCATTACCATGTAATTATACTCCTATCCCATTAAGTCTTTGAAACTCACATTGGTCTCTAACAGTTTTACGAATAATATATAAAAGAAGAGTCACTTATCCTTATGTCTTAAAAATTTGGACGAAAAGAAGATATAAGATTGATTTCGTAGTTAGATATTTAGGATGAGAGAGTTGAGTGATAAGAAAATTGTGGATTAGATTTTCATCCTTCATAATATATTAATAATATTAATTAATAATGTTGATTGTTAAAAAATATTTAGATGAAAAATGAGAAAATTAGTGTTCAAAAATCTCTTGATGAGTAGTTGTTGGAAATGATGATGATTTTAATTGAAGTTTGTTGGAAATAATGATGACATTTATGAGAGTTAGTATTGTTGTGAATTGAAAAAATAAGAAAGTTTTACACATGAGGGATATCACACACTAGTAAGATATATAAGGTGGAGGTATGATACTTCGGGAGTGCCCTAAAGGGTACCCCAATTTTGTGAAGGAGGGAGAACGTAAGCAAAATTGACTACCATACGCCGTTGTCCGTCCGACTTGGCCTTGGTGTATTATTTTTTAGCATATGAAAATTATTTATTTATTTAATTAAATGAATGTTTGCGTTTTCTTTTTCTAATTGATACATTAATTACATAGCTGCCCTCCACCGAGTCAACATTCAACATCTCATCCAGTCAGTTCCTTACTCCGCGATTTCACGCTTCAGTTTTGTTGATCAAAACCCTAATTATTAGTCTCGCGTATTTGTTATTGCTCAGTCAAAAACCTAAGTCAAGTCTGAGGACATGTTTTGTGGTCAAATAGTACGTAGCACACGTTTTGGTAGTCAAATAAATCGTGGCACACATTTCTATGGTCAAAACCCTAACACACGTTTAATGAATCAGAACTAATGGGTCGCACCTTTATCTCTGATCCAGTTACGAATTTTATCTATAAATATAGTGTTCTCATTAGTTGAAAAAACACAAAAAAATCTCCGATCACTTTTCTTACTCACTTCTTCTATTTCTTTTGAATGGTCTTAGTGCCATATTACGGCTGTCCGACTGTCATATTGTGGGTGTAATTCTAAAACGGTTTTCTACAGTGCAATAAAACTATGATACAATAATTTTAGTTGTTTTATCTTGAGAACTTCGTGATCGATATTCTGTTTTGCACCATTTGGGCAATGCCTCGAAACATTTTAAAGAGAGCGACCTAGTTCACAATTCAACTCAATAATATAATTGGTGGCATACATTATTTTTTTCAAAGTTTTTCAAAATTCAAAACTAACATTAGTTTATTGGTGCTTCCCACACTCCAAGACAACTTTATAAAATCTTTTGGGAGGTGAGATATATATGACTCCAATTATATCTTTCAAAGTTTTAATTATACAAAATCTATATGTTTTGATCGGATTTAAGATTCACCTAGGTGCAAATTGTAAGAAGAAAATATAGAAAAAGATACATTTTTATTTGGATATGAAAGAAAGTGTGATTAGATAACTAAATACTTCATATGATAGGAGATTGATTTTGCTTCCATCACCCGCCTTAATATTTTTTTTAAAATATATTAATTATAAAAATGTATTAGATAATAATAAAATCAAAATAATTTTTTTTTATCATATACAAAAATAATTTTTTTATTAGTAGACAAAGTTCATTTTGGTATCAACCATCATCTCTACCAAAACATCGACCTTAAATTTTTAAAAATTCTCTAAATTGCATCTAGTCACAAAGAGTTTTTTTTATCAAAGTAAAGGGGAATTATAACATATGCCCAGAGATATATGAGTATTGTTATCTTGTCTACTAAATACATAAATCTCACAATGAATCTATAAGCTACAAACAAAACAAATTTTAATGGAGACATGTGTGGGTGTCTTCTCGTAAAGAAAAGTTGATCCGATAAAGTTGTTTCATTGAATGGATCACAAAAATAAATTATACAAAAAAAACCTTAAATGAATTATCTTCTACATATTTTTCAACAAAGAAAATCCGATAAATAAATCTATAACAATTAGACTATCACCATTTCAATTCAATAACAAATCAAATTTAAAAGGGTTGAATATAAACGAATGATAAATAAAATAAATAGTGACCAATAATATATATAGATCCATTTATTCATATACATGGAATCACTAATGGTAATAAAAGGTCAATCTATAGTAGTCTAGACAAAGATGAAGGAGGCATAGGGTGTTGTTTCTTTCTAATGGAAGCACAAGATCGACCATCAATTAGTTTATCAAAATAACGAGGATTAAATCTATCTTTAATGTAATTCTCAACCTTGTCCTCATTGTCACCAAAGATGTTACAAAGTGCACCAAAGTAATTCAAAGGTAATTTCCCCGTTGACCGCATAGAATGTCCTATGGCACGAAAAATGTCCCTACAAACAATGCGACTCAAATCAAGTGCCATATGATAACTTTGTGCCCCATGTGGTGATGGAGGTGGTGGTGGATTTAGTTTTAGCCTTAGGCAATGTTCAATGGTGCTGCTGGCTGTGGTAGGGTCACATGACGTCATCATGACCAAAACAAACATCACCACAATCATTCTATGTGAAGGTGACATTGCTAATGTTAATGTTTGTTGGATTGTTTTCTGAGTGAATTAATGAAAATAGATGAAAAAGGACTTAGATCTGTAACTTGTCTATATATACATTTTTTTTCATTATTAAGGAAAGTTGCGTTTCTTACGTGTGATGTGTTGCACATTTGTCGAATTTCTCGCGGTTTCTGTTTTTGGAGGTAATTTTTTCCCCTAGTTTATTGGTAACCTCTGTTTGAGTCTCCTACTTGTAAGATAAAGTATCTCATATTTCAGGAACATTCCTTTCCTAGTTTAAATCTAGAAAAACTCTTGCTTCAATGAAGAATGAAACCATAGCTTTTGTATTAACATTAATCTCTTAAACATTTTCTACTAAAAAATATTTTAACTTTTCAGTTTTAAAAAATTATTTTCATTTTGAAATATACTTTTTCAATTTAATCTTAAAATATTTTTTATAATAATGATAATGAGTTTAATATTTTTATTTTTTATTAGTAAAAAATAACTTTATCACATATATGTTAAGGTGTATAAATGACGAGTTAGGTCGGATTTGATGTATCACTTACTCAGTTTCAATATTTGATTGAGTCAAATTTTAAACTCTAACTCGTCCTTTTACATGATCAAATGACCCATTAAAAACATGACAAAATAAAGACAAGATGAGATTAGTCACAAAACAAGACACCAAATAGTACTACTTAAACTTAAAAAAAAAAGTTAAACATAAAGAAGTTCATTATAAGTCACATGTGATTATTACTTGTCAATTTAAGAGTATTAACTCACAATATTATTATAAACTATAAATTACTAAATTAGTGATTAACTTTTTTTTAGAGAGGCTGAATCAATAATAACCTAAACAAATAACAAAAAATAATCATTTGTCTTTAAATTAATTTGAGACGGGACGGAAAATCCGAGTGATTATCCGAATTCAATCCTGTTTCTACCTTGTTGTTCGTCTATTTTTTTTGTTTTTAGATCAGGTAAGACTCGTCCCATTATTTACGAAACAAGATAGATTCGCGAGACAAATTTTATACTTCTCTATCATATGTTTTAATAATTCAAATTTTTGTTATATTATTTATTTATAAGAATAAACACCATATAAGAGAATATTGCAAGGAATATAATCAAATATTATATACTAAATAAAACAACTTTTTTTAGTGCAAAATAACATGATTATTAAGTAAATCCATCCATTCCAAAATAAGTATCGTTTAGTAAGGAAATTTTGTTCGATGTGCAATTTAATTTATTTTTATAATAGATTTTAATTTAGTAAAATACATCTGTATGTATTATTTGAGGTTAATAGAAATTCAACATATCTAATAAAATAATTTTATATTAATCTTTAATAGTATCAAATGATATTCCATCTAAATTTTTTCTTTAATCATAATTTAAAAATAATAGTAAAATATTAAATTCTCGTTAATATAAAATTATTATGACTTATTTATCCATTTATTTATTTATTTTAACATCATTTATGACTGATTTTTTTTGTTTTACAAAATTAAAGACAAAACATACATACATTAGATACGAAAAAGAATGATGTATAACTTTCGAATCTACATTTTAATTATTAAATGTCTCTAAATTACCATTTGATATGTATATACCAGTTTAATTTTATCATTATTATAATGATTATTTGGACAAGAATATATATATATTCTTTTAAAAAAGAACTTTCTATATTTTTAGAATTTTGTTTTTAGGTTAGAACTTTTTATTGGTTCAAAAAGTACCTATGAGTCGTTGAATCATTCAACAAATGAAAGGAATGGTTGATTCATATGCGGCATACTGAAGTTTAGTAAGTGATTGATTATCGAAAGGATGAAAACGTAGGTAATGTATTTATAATTACTATCATGCCACCGCTTTTCAAGTTGGAAACATTTTCTTTTCGAAATTTTCATTTTCTTGTGAAATGTTTTCAAATTTTAAACATAGAGAGTCAATACTATTTCTTGTTTTTTGTTGAAATGAAAACAGAAAACAACTTAAGTAAACAGAGCATGAATTTTAGAAAATTTTATTTTAATTTTATAAATTTTAATTATTTTACATTTTTTTAGTATATATCATGTTATATAAAATATTTTATATAAAACATTTTAATTAAAAAATTACAATAAAAGATTAAAATTATCATATTTTAAAATGAAATAACTAATTTAGTAATTTGATGAAAATAAAAACTAAAATTACAATTAAGTTCATTATTAAATACTAGCATACACAACACTTACATAATAATATCTCTGCTTTTATCTCAACATACAAAAAATTTCTTTGTTAAATGAAGAATCTGTCCTAGTTGAAATTTGTAATTGTATGCTAGAGGCCTTAGATTGAATCCCAACCTATATTCCCTTTATATAAAAAAAGTAATAAAAATATATAAATATTATATATCATAATTAAAATCACACAAAAAAATTATATCAGCACTAAAGATGTTTGCGTAGCAATTTGAATTGATTTTGAGCAAAAATCATCTAATACAAAGGAAGAAAGTGAGAGATGTGAGACAAGGCAATTTAATTTTATATTATAAAAACACATGAAAATAGTAGATTTGATGTAAAATTATTCAACTATGTATTGTTTTAAATTTTTTTAGATCGGTTTATTTTAATCGATTTGGATTACTCTAAACACAATAAAAAGACTTAGTTTATAAATGGTAAAGAGTATGCTTAAAAAAACAGTATAAAGTATAGATATAGATGTATATCAATGTGAAATTATATGATTTTTTTGTCAAAAATAAAGTTACATGGTTCAAGTCTTATATGGGTGCAATTTAATTCCAACTCACACACCTAAGCTTAACTTCTACACCCATGACAAAATGAATCCAAAGCCCAAAAGCATGAAATGTACTCTGTTTTTTTACACACTTAGAGATGACTTATTTCAATAATAGAATTTTAATTAGGCATACAATACATACATAAATTTAAACAAACTTTTTTTTTAATATTACTTTTAAATTGAATGTGAACATAATTATAATTTAAGGGAAGAATAATAAAATTTTAAAAGCTAGTGATTGATAAAAAATAATCCACATTAATATGCAAAAATGAAGATCAACAATAGGTAAACCTGTATATTTTCTATTTACTAATTTTTATTGTTGATGATTTATATTTGAGACAAGTTATCCATCCGTATATATGAAATTGATAGTTGGTAGGTTAGGAAATTGAAAATCAAATTAGTTGAGTGTTGGTTCAATAACCAATTGTAAGTTTAGTAAAAAAAAATTTGTAGTAGGTTTATAAACTGCACTTATTTTTTTCTTTTTCATGCTTGTGGATATAGTTTTTTGATGAAAAAGAAAACCTAATAGGATACTTTTATAAATCGAAAAGTCATTAAAAAGAGAGCTATTTTATTTATGATAGGTATAGATAAGTATTGACAAAATAAATCATGTACTTGTATTTTGGACCATTGCTCCAAATTATTCAGAACTTTGTTAATTATTTACAAAATTTTGTTATATGTTCATGAATTTATTTACTCACTGATGTCAATTTTCAGTAAGAACACATCAAAGCTTCAAGGTTTATTTATTTTGCCTTGGAAACAAAAAACAAAATTAGATTAGAGAGACTACCTTAGTGGTGAATATTTAAAGAACACAATAAGAATAAGAAGAAACATGCTGTTAGTATAAATATTCAAAGCTTAATTAAGAAAAAATAAAGGTTGAAGTTGAATTAAAACATTTGTTGCACGTTAAAATTATTGAGATGCCACAATAAAAACTAAAGTTACAAACTCAATATGAAATAGTAAAGAGAGACTAAATACTAATGAGACCCACCAGTTTTTCAATCCCACAAATATGCGATTTCCAATTTTGCCCTTTGCACCCCCTCTCTGTGCAAGTGATGAAAAGGGAAGGACTAGAAGATGGAGAAAAAATTATTAATAAAATGAGTTTCTTCATTTTTAAAATAGGAAACGTGAGGTTTTTATTATGAAAAATTAATAAATAATTTGATTATTAAATTCAAGACAATTTAATCATATTAAGTCATTGAATTAAATAATTAATTTAATCTGAAGAATAGAGTGAGTAAAACATAAAATTTAGTAACTTAATAAATTATTTAATTGAAATAGAATTTTGAATTAAGTTTGATGATAGTGTTTTTTTAATTCAAGGGCAGTTTTATACATTTAAAAAAATTTATACTTTTTTCTTTTGTATTTCTTTTTCTTTTCTCTTATATAATCAATTTATTTTATTTTTTACATTTTTCTTTCTCTCTTCACAACTTCAATAATTTATTTTTATTTGTATTGGAGAAAAAAATAGAATCATAAAGAAAGTAATGAGTTATTAGTAATGGATTATGAGATTGAGAAGCATGTTATTAGTGTAACCATCAAATTATGATAAACATGTTATTAGTGTAACCGCATAAAAACTAATTGTTTATAACTCATTCGTAACCATAAAGAGTAATATTGATAATAAAATAGGCTACACAAAATGTGTGTATTATCTTTGCTAATGTTATGAATTAGATTAGATATATTGATTAGACCAGATTTTCTACACTGGAACCCTATCTCCATCTTATCAATATAGAAAACGTTCCAATTAAATGCTTTCCACTAAGAATCATTTTCATTGCTTATTAGTTTTATTTAATTTAATTCTTTGATTTCGGGGAATGTGTTGACTGTATACATCGTTGACGATGCTTCCTATTATGAATGTGTTGACCATATACCTTGTAAATAACAAAGAGTGAGAGCTGAGAGGAAAAAAAAGAGGTAGAAAAGAAAGGAAAAAGAGGGAGAAAAGATGAGAGAAAAAGAAACGTGTAAAAGGCAATATAAAAGAAAACATGTTAGAAAATTTTGAGATTGTATTCTAATCACTTTGACGGTTGGTTCAGATCCAAGAGGCAAGGCAGAGGTGTCACAAAATAATGAAATACTGCTTGATATTTTTATTATGACAAATAAATAATAGTATTTAATAATTAGAAATTAAGGTGGTGGAATCAAATTTTAATTTATCTAATTAATTGTAGTAAAGTTAACAAATATAATTATAAATTAATATTATTTTTTAATTCACATCTCTATCAAATTGATGTTTTTAGTCAAGGAGCATCAATTTGCTAACTAGTAATTGATGGCGCAGATGAGGAACAAATTTGGTAAGAATGTTTTTAACTTGAAATTGAGTATTGATGTGAGAGATAAATATAACCTAATTACTTAAGCCTCATGAATAGAGTAACAATTACAATTTACTTCAATATGTTTAGTGCGCTCATAAAAAATTGGATTTGCAACAATTTGAATAACAATTGTAAGGTCAACATAGAGAGATGTCGACTCTGTTTGATGGAATCCAAGTTCAGCCAAAAGACTATGAAACTAAATTATCTCAGAACTAGTAGTAGACATGGTAGGGTACTATGATTCAATAGATGATTTAGAGACTCTTGTTTGTTTCTTACTTTTCCATGATATCAATGAAGAACCGAGAAATATGCACCAACTGGTGAAAGATTGTTGAGTGTCGGGACACCCACCCAGTCAACATCATTATATGCAATCAATTTGGGAACTGCTGCCAAGTGAAGGTGGCGAGGAGGGTGCAAGAAATGACTTACTTGTTGAGCAACAAATTATATGAGGCCGGATAATTGTCAAATAATTAAGATTATCCACAAATTGCTGATACAATAAAGGATATGTCAATAGGTCACCCTCATCTTAGTGATATTTCACATTAACTTCAAGAGGTATCTATCGAATTAGTTAATTAGAGGTCTGCCATAGAAATAAGGTATGTCACATATTTATGTTGATGAAGAAATATATCCTAGGAGGTAGAATGAACCTCAAGATCAAGGAAATGGTGCAAGTTACCAAGATCGTTCATATGAAATACAATTTGCAATTGATGTTTAAGATCCTAGATGGATGCCTGATCAGATCCAATAATTACTATATCATCAACATGAATGAGGAGTAGAACAATGTTCATAGATGTTCGATGAATAAATAAAGAGGAGTCATACTAACTCTGAGTTAAAGAGAACCTAAGTAGAGTAGAACAAAATTTCTCATATCATACTCTAGGTGCTTGTTTCAAACCAAATAAAAGGTTTAAGCTTGCACACACCATGAGATGGAGAAAATAGACCTAGATGAGTAGTCATATAAATATCTTAAGTGAGATCATTATGAAGAAATACATTCTTCACATCCATTTGATGAAAAGTCAACCCATTAGAAGTAGATTTAGAGAGTGTAGTGCTAACATTTGTCATTTTGGCTACCGGTGCAAATGTCTCATCATAATAAATTCCATGTTCATGCTTGTTTCCTTAGGCAACCGATCGAGCCTTGTATCAGTTGAGGGACCCATTAGAATTCAATTTAACAAAATACACCTATTTGCAGCTTATGGGTTTGATATAAGGAGAACAAGAGATAATATCCCATGTGAAATTTTCTTGAAGAGCCTGAAGTTCCTCATTCATTGTTTTTATCTAGCACACATATTTAACAACCTATGAGTAACAAGTAAGAATAAATATACTAGAGAGAGATACATACAAAGAAGTATGTGAGAAATTATACATGTATGGTGAATATTTATGTCGTGTGCGAGATGCTCTACCAAAACATCGTGGTGCAACCGCTAGAGGATCATGTGGTAGGTCAATGTAGAGGATCATGTGGTAGGTCAATGCTTTACTTTGAGGCATAGTAGAAAAGTTTGGAAGAATAGAATACCATTCATGGCAGAAGAAAGACAGTGAAATATAAATTGACTATAAAAAATGTCACATTCCTACAAAAAGAAAACACTAGTTAGAAACATCATAACACACAAAGCCCATATGATAATGACTATATCCCATAAATGTGTATTGAGCAGACTCTGCTTCAAGCTTATGTCTTTTAAATGGAGGTATGTGAACAAAGCACACACATTCAAACATATGTAAATCATTATAATCATACTAGATAATAAAAATACAAAAAAAAAAAAAAGGATAGTCGAGATCAATAACCGTAGAAGGAAGACAATTGATCAGGAAGACATCTATGGAAAGAGCCTCCATCCAATATCGAGATGGTACAAAAGCTTGAAGAAGTAATATGCGCATTACATCAAGCAAATGACGATTCTTACGTTCTGTCATTCTATTTTATTGGGGGTATTTGGACATGATCATTGAGATAAGATACCTTTTTGTTGAAGATACTCTTGAAACTCATGAGACATATACTCACTACTAGAGTCATAGCAAATTTTTTTAACACTTGCTTGAAATTGAGTTTCAACATATGTTAGAAATTTCTTAAACATAGAAAATACTCCAGAATTATACCGAAGAAAATATATCCAAGTAAAGTGACAATAATTATCAATAAATGTGACAATATTTATAGTGAGCATGAGAAGATACATGAAACATATACCATCTCAAAACAAGTGGAAACATGATGAACACCAGACGAAAAAGGAAGTGTTTTACTTTTAGCCAATTTACAAACAATACATGGCACAAAGACATTAGAAACAACATTTTTATTTTCCGACAAATCAGTTTTAACTAAATGAGAAAAAACATCATAGTTTGAATGAACCAATTACCAAACATTTAAAACAACATTTTATTTTCCAACAAACCAATTTTAATTAAATGAGACAAAACATCATAGTTTGAATGAACCAATTTTCTATGTAAATCCTCATAAGAATTCAAAACATTATTTCAAGCAAGACATAAATTATTGAAAATGAATTGAAGTGGAAACAATCATCCCACTTTAGGCCACTTCGCGATCACATTCCTTGAATATACCTGCTCCTGCACAAGACAATCATTACGAGATAAATTAACATTACAATTGTTGTCCACCAATTGTCCAACATACAATAAATTGGAAGCAAGTCCAGGTGATACGAGCACATCCCGAAAATCATAGTTGATATCACCAACATTTGTGATAGAAATGGTATTACCATCAATAATTTGAATTTTTTGATTATCATGATAAGAATGTAAATTGTGGAAGCATTTAAAAGAACCCGTCATGTGATTGGATGCACAAGAATCAAGAAACCATGGATTGAAAATATTAGAAGACCTATCCTGAATTCCCAAGGATTAAAGAGTATAAAGTACCACTTGTGGAATCATTTCAGGCTATAGAGCACCACCATTAGAGACACTAGAAATGGAACGACCACATGCAGAGCTCGTAGTGGCATGGTATGCGCCTGCATGAAATGTTGTGTTGGTCGTAGACGACGCGTGGGACAATATGAGATAATATGATCTTGTTACTTGCAATAATTACAAAGCTTCTTATTGCAACTACGAACGACATGTCCAAACTATTTACACGAGGATCAATAATATTAAGAATTCAAAAAATAATAAGAGGATCTTTGATTTTCCACACATCTAAAGAGGTTTTCTCTGTCGATGCCTTTGAAACCCAATTATAGTGGCTCCATAATCTCATCATTTAACATACATTTTGAACTAAAATTCTCAAGCAACGTAATTGTTGCTAGTAAAGCGAACACAAAAGTCGTCTCTTTCTTTTTCAGAATCCATGAAATTGCACATGCAAAAAGAGATTAAATACTCGTGCAACAAATAAAAAGCATCAAGAAACTAAAAAAGAACAAGGAATCTGCAATCATATCCACAACCATTCACAAAGTGAGAAGCAAATAAACCACAACTGATAAAGCCAATAACACGCAAGCCATAACCACAACCCGTGCAGAAAATAGCAAGCAACAACAACGAAAGAGAGAAGTAAGGTCAAACACGATGATCAAAACCACGCCAATTAGAACTAAAAATGCGAATAAGAACCACAAATTCCCAAAACTGAAAATTGAAATTGCAAACCATGAAGTCACAAAACAGACAATTGAAAACGCGACTAGAACCACAACAAGCAGCAACAAGGAAAATTGAACGCAACCACAAAGTACATTGCTAGGTGAAGAAAACACGATTTTAGTCAAGGAATCACATGTTTGATCGTAAACCTATTGATAACATATCAACAAATAGGGCTTGATACATTTTGCTTTGATATTTCTCAGTGTAAATAATAGTTACAACATTTACATCTAATAATTACAAATTAAAGGGATCAAATCAAATAATAATTTATCTAACTTATTTTAGGAAAATTGATAAATATAATTACAAATTAATATTATTTCTTGATTCACAATCCTTCTGGATCCACGTTGTCATCTTCAACCTCACATTCCAATTTCATTTCACTTGATTTAATAGAAGCTACAAATTGAAACTTCTACTCGGATAAATCACTTAAGGACATACTTATATTTCTAAATCCAAACACACCCTTACTTTTATATTTCTAAATCACTTAAGGACATACTTGTAAGTTGTAACCTTCTGATTTGTTGTACCTATCCACCCGTTTGTCTAAATTTAAAGCTTAGCAATGGTTGAAAATGCTTATAAATGATAATACTCAGAACGAAAGTATGGTTACAATATGGAAGTATTTTATTTTCTTGATAAATACACATAGTGCAACCAAGTTGTATCGTATTCAACTAGACATAGATCATCACAATGCTGAATTTCACTCTATCTCACTTTTTCCTTTCTTGAAATTAAGCATGTTGTAATGAAGACAAGACTATTATAATGATCCCTTTAACCTTTGAACCAACACCTATCATTTAGCTATACATTGATATTACTAGACACACTTTATCACACATTATTTCTTATATATATTCACCAAATTAACTAGTGACGGATTTGGAACAACATACACCTAACATCCTTACTATTAGGCCTCTCCTTAGGATTTTCCATGGTGCAAAAGCAAGCAATCTTCAAAACCAAAAGCATTTGTTCCTCATAACCATTACCAATGAGCCTTGCATCGATGGCGGCCTTCGGATTTTCCGAAGTCATCACATTTCTCATCCACTTAACCAAACTCATCTCCTCTGTATTCTGAAAAAATTCATCAGAAGGAAGTTTCCCTATCACCAACACACCAAGCATAACCCCAAAACTATATATATCACACTTGTCACTGAATTTGAATATCTGATGATACTCAGGTGCTATATATCCCACAGTTCCAGCCACATTCGAAGTACTTATATGTGTTTGAGCATCCGGCATAGCTTTGGCAAGTCCAAAATCAGCAATCCGAGCTTCCATATCATCGTCAAGAAGAATGTTAGCAGGTTTGAGATCACGATGAATAATGCGCGGACTATGACTCGTGTGAAGGTATTCAAGACCTGCCGTGATACCAAGCGCAATCTTATGCCTCGACAACCAATCCAACTCCATTTCACCTTTTTCAACTCTGTGCAAAACATCCTGCAAACTTCCATTCTTCATGAACTCATACACAAGGTAATGACAATCAGGTCTAGAAATATGAGCCAACAAAGGCAAAAGATTCCGATGTCGAATCTGACCAACCGTGTCAATCTCGGACTTAATTTGCCTCATCTTCTTATGCAAAAGCTTACTATCTTCTTCAGCCAACTCTGCTGCATCTTTAGGTGGCTGAATAATCTTCTTTATAGCAATCATTTTTCCATTACTACCTGGTAATTCAGCTTTGTAAACTTCACCACAACCACCTCTTCCAATGAGTTCCAATGAAGCTAATCCATCTTCTTTCTCTAAGAAAGCCAAATCCTCAGCTTTCTTAATCAAGGAACTATAAATTGCAGGACCAGAACCTTTTCCTTTTCCTTTAATCAAAGCCAAAGCCAATTTAAACAATACAGAAAAAACAAGTCCAGAAAGTGTTCCACCAAATGCTCCAGCAACAAACCCTAGAATCCATCCAGCTAACTTCTTATTCTTCTTATGCTTGTGGTGTGCAATTGCTGGACCAGGTGCAGCTGCAGGGGAATGAATCCTCGTTTTGTTCGAATTTGAATTTGAACTTGAATTTGACTTTTCATTCTCGGCAAAGATGTAGCGTTTAGGGAAAGTATCAGTATCAGTATCTTGATATTCTAGAAGCTTCTCTGGCAAGGCTTCGAGAAAACGGTTACCAGAGAAATTGAAGTTTCTGAGATTACGAAATGAACGAATAGAAACCGGGATTCTTCCGGTGAAGTGATTGTTTGCGACGGAGAGAGTTTCTAAATTTGGAAAATAGCGAAGGAAATTCAAGTTACCAGAGAATCTGTTTGACGAAATGTCAAGGACACGAAGACGAATGAGAGATGAGAATTCTGAGGGGATTTCACCAGATAAGAGGTTATTAGCGAGGTTCAGAATCTCGAGCTTTCTGCAGTCAACGATGGAGGTTGGAATTCGGTCAACGAGTTTGTTGTTTGAAAGAGAGAGTTCTTTGAGTTCTGTGAGTTGTTTAATTATTGGTGAAAGTGTTCCTCTTAGTTTCTTTGATTTGAAAACGAGTCTTGTCACTCTTAGTGTGTATGTTTCATAATTGGAGAGTCTTTTTTCACAGAATACGCCGAGAGTGTTACATGGGTTGTTCGTGGGGTTAAGGTTCAATCCGAGGTTGTTTTGGATTGTTGAGAGGGTTTTTGTGTCTGAAGGGTGGAGGTTGAGTTTAGCATGAATGGGGAAAACAAGGGATAATAATAGTAATAATGATGATAAGAATAACAAGTGAGAGTGGATATTCCAAGCCATTTGGTTTTGGGCCAAATGGTTTGGTGTTACTGTATTGGGTGAATGAAGATTGGAACTGGAATGGAATTACTCTCTCTCTTCTTGATGGTTGTTAATGTTTTTTTTTCATTCATTTCTTTATTCTATATAGACACAAATAAACGTGTTGACTACTCAGATTTTGAATACTAAGTCTTCTTCTATGAATTTTCTTGCCCCGTTTTAGAAGTTTCACCAATTTCATTTGTCATTGGTTTTTTTTTTCTTTCCAATATTAATTTGAGTTTTACTATGTTGTCACTCTCTTTTTTCTGCAATTGAAAACAATCACTCTGGAGTCTAGTCCAATGGGAATTATTGAAAACTACTTCTTTACGACTTTCATAATCAACTTTCATGGAACTGTTCTAAAAAGTATTTCGTTATATTGTTTTTTATATAAAAAATAGTTATAGATTGTTTTTAATCAAAATTGATTGTTAAAAATACAGAGTTTTGCATCAACTATTTTTTATTTTTAAAACTAAGAATCTAAACGTATATCATGAATATTGACATTAAAATTTAGAAAAATTTATGTAGAGCTTTAATAATTGAAGCAAACAAATTAAATTAAAATAAATATTGTACAAATATGTACAACAACACACATAAAAAAAAACTGAAAAATAAAAAATTATTGATGATTTTAATGACTTTAAAATATTTTAAAATAAAATTAATGATTAAAATAATTAATAAAAATTATTTAGATAAGATAGTATAATTAATTAAAAAAACATATACAAAATCACTAAAAATAGAGAATTTAAAAGCAGATAATTCCATCCACAAAACGGATATCCACGTCTTTCTGAGTAGATAATGAATGGTAGTTAAAGAAAATAAAAATATATGGTATGAAGAAGAAAAAACAAATGCTTTCTTTTCTCTTGATTATACAAATTTTCTACAAAAAAAATCCAACATTATGGGTATGGCTAAAACAAAGACCGTGAATAATGGACCACATTGCGTATGGTAAAATTATCACACAATATATTATTCATGATGATCAATCTTCATCATTGACATAAAGATCAATCATTTTAAATTGTACAACCGATAAATAAATATTAAAATATTTTGGCTTTTAATTTAATATTTTTTGTCGGGTTAAATTTTTTAGTTGTGTAGATACAACATGAATACAAACCTATCGTCTAATAACATATGATTTTCATTTAATTATTCACTGTTTTCAAAGTGAGTTTCACTTATATATTTTCAACCATTTTTTTATGCCCTCTATGTATCATCTATGGGGAATTTGTTTCAAGCTTAAGAATCTTATTCTTGAAAATACATAAGTATGGAATAAGTATACCTATTATGTTTGTTATAAGATTAAGGACAAATTATTCGTGAATATAAAACTTATTATAAATGAGATATCTTCTCATAATTTTTAATATTTTATGGATTTATTTTGAAGTAAAAAGTGTAATTACCATAAAATTTTATATAGATTTTACTTATAAACACTAATTTTTTTTAAGTTAAATTGTGTGTCAAACATTTTATTTTAAAATACTAATATAGTCAAAAATTACATACTCAATTTAGATTTTGTCCAATACTTATATAACTCACACTCAATTTAGATTTTGTGTGTTAATAAATTTAGTAAATAATTGACTCACACTTACAAAATGATTCAACATTAGTCGTTGGTATGAGAATTTTTTTGGCAGATAATTTATAAGTACCTCTATCAGCGTTTTTTGAGTCTTGAAGAATGAAGTTTACCTTAATCCTAATGAATCCTTAAAACTTAATACATCTAAACTTTAAATAGGGTGATTATTATATTTACATATTGTCAAACACTTCTATTTAATTAAAATTTGAATTTGACCTATTACCTATTAAACACTTTATTTTAAATTTTTATCCGACCTTTTTAAAAGTCTTCTATGATATATTAACCTATTAAAAAACCTACTTTGTATTAAGACTTATAAAAAAATATCATTATACTATCTCAACAAAAAAAAAAGGTCAATAAAATATGTGAATTTTGTTAAAGCCATACAACCATAACATTCATTTTCTTTTCTTTCACTTTTCGCAACAAACTTGATATATACGAATACAATTATTAACAATAACAAAAAAAACTACAAACGTTTAATTTATAGCACAATAATTTTGAGAGAAAAAAATAAATATGAATATGGAGATGTAGTAATAAATTAAAATGAACATTTCTAATAAAAAATCTTGTATGACAAAATTATGAAGAGGATTTTGAAATAAAAAAAAGAAAATAAATAATCTTCAATAAAAAAATATAATTAACCTTTTATTTTATTATTATTATTATTATTATATAAAATATATTATATAATAATATATTATTCTCATTTAATGTAAATAATTTTCTTGGGTTGTTTATAATTTCTGCATTTGAATATTTATCTAAGCTAGTTACATGGAAAATTCATGGATCCAACCCAACCAAGATACTAAAGTCTATATGTATTAAATTATTAAGTATTAATCATACCGTCCTTAACTTCAACAAAGAAAACAAATCCTCCCCTCGTTTCCTGTATTATTTATTAGTCAAGTCAACTCATGAAGTAAACAAGTCGTTGTTGAAGATAGCTGGATAGTGGGGTTGGCCTATAATATTTTTGTTCTTTATTGTTGCCTTTTCATATGTGAATAGGAGGAAAAAAAAATCACTTTTACTTTTTGTATTTATAATTTCCACCTCTTTTGTTTTTACCATCTATTCCCATGAATGATTCTTGTGTTTTAATTTGTGTCAATTTTCGCACATAAGGTCGTGTGACGTGTCAATGAAGGCACACGCACAAAATGAACGTAAAACAACTTTTTTCATGGTGAAGCCTAGGGAGGAGGTCGTGATTTGTCGGAGTTGCAGCAAAAATATTCTTAATAGTTCTTTTATTTGAAATTGATTCATAAGAAAAATTGATTACAATATAAGTAGAATTTTTTATACAATAATCTTAATTAAACTTATAAATCTTCATCACATATTTTTGGACTCTTTTAAAAATCATATAGTATTTCCATGATACTAAGAATTCTAATATATGATGATTTTTACATGTCTAATTTGATAAATAAAACTTAACTACCTTAGAGTAGAAACATAAAGAGAATAATTTTTTTTTTTACCACTACATGGTAAAATTTGTAAAGAGAATGAAAAATATTTAACTAGCATAAGTAGAAGTGTTGGGGAGTCCAACAGCCAGTCAAACTTGAATTCTGACCCAAAGCGTATAGAAAATGAAAAGGTTTAGATGGACATGGATATTCAATAATAATATACAAGTTCTTCAACAAATTAATACCACATAGCAAACAACTTGTCTTGCAAAATTCCACATCAAGTGAGTTTCCATGTTGTGGAACTATTGAAATTGAGTTGGAGGAGAAAGTGGAGTAAAAAATTGAACCACAAAATCCAAAATGAATACCTATGAAATCTAAACTTAATAAAATCAGAAAGAATAGATGATTGAAGATTGGGATTTCTCCGATAATAATTAAAATCATTTTTTTAAATTGGATATTGTAGTTCTGATATCATGTTGAGAAGTATGGTAGAACCCAATAAAAAGATAAATAATTTAGAAAAAGATTGAATTATTTGATATTAATTCAATGACAAAGTTAATTATAATACTGTTGGAAAAAACCAAAGATAATTAGCGATAACTATCTAAATAATGCGAAATATTTTTCCCATTTCTGTGCAGATAAATAGTCAAACAGAAAAATACAATTTCAAGACCAATAATAATTGGCAGAAAATTAAATATAAGACAAACACAATTTTAACGTGGAAAACTTCCCTCAAATTGAGAGAATAAAAACCACGGAACCTTCCACTATAATAATTAATGGCTACACCAAGAGTCTTCCTAATAACAATAGGAATATCAATCAACAATAACAACTCTATAACAACCTTCCACTAAAGTGGGTATGCCAAAGTAACTCTCAGAGAAGATAAAACTACTCAAATTATATATTAAAGTAACAAACTCAGTGGTAGGAATAACATACTAATTTTGTAGGTCAAACGGAACAAGTTTGCTACACACATGTTACCACCACCGGAACCAAACCCTTATTTTTCTTCTCTGACAACCGTTCTTCTTCCGTTGTCTTTCTCTGTGTTGTTCTTAGGGATTAAATCTCTTTTATTACCTTCAAGTGGACCAAGCCCACTAAAACGTTTTTTTTTCTTTTCTTTTTATTTCAATAATAATAATAATATTAATAAAATTGGTGAGTTCCACTAGGGGAGTGAGCCCATCCAACAAATCTCCCCCTCACGACTCAAGTGGGGAGGTATTGCTCAACCATGCCAGTTTTCTTTGTGCAACATATCATTTTCGACACATGCAATGTCTTTGTCATCATATATGAACCATTCTCATCAGTATGAATCTTCTCAATTAAAAATGACTTCATTTCCATTGCATCTCGTATCCAATGATACCACACTTCAATATGCTTCGACTTTGCATGAAAAGTCGGATTCTTGCTGAGATGGATTGCACTCTGACTGTCACAGAATAACACAAACTTGTCTTGCTTGAGGCCTAACTCATGTAGGAATTTCTTCATCCACAAGAGTTCTTTGGAAGCTTTAGTTGCTGCAATGTACTCAGCTTCAGTAGTAGATAAAGCAACACATTTTTGTAGTCTTGATCGCCAAGACACAGCTCCCCCTGCAAATGTTATCATATAAGCAGAAGTAGATTTTCTAGAATCAAGATCACCTGCCTTATCTGCATTTGTGTAGCCATCCGACACAGGTTCACCACCTCCATAACATAAACCCACTTTGGAAGTGCCTCTGAAGTATCTGAGAATCCACTTCACTGCTTGCCAATGATCATTACAAGGATTAGAGAGAAACCGACTAACAACTCCAACTGCATGAGCAATATCTGGCCTTGTGCATACCATAGCATACATCAAACTACCAATTGCGGATGCATAAGGAACCTTCTTCATATCTTCTTTGTCTTTCTCACTTGTAGGACATTTATCATAATTCAATTTAAAATGAGTAGCAAGTGGAGTACTAACAGGTTTGCAATTGCTCATGTTAAACCTCTCTAACACCTTTTCAATATAATTGTGTTGAGACAACCACAATTTATTATTCTTTCTCTCATCTCTTGGAATGTGAACAAAACATCTACAGCCAAAAACTCTCAAATGACGGTAAGAGACATCTTTCCCTATCCACACTCTATTTGGAACATCACCATCAAGTGGAATAGAAGGAGAAAGATTGATTAAATCCACTGCAATTTTCATTGCTTCACCCCAAAAGGATTTCGATAATTTTGCATGAGAGAGCATACATCTAATTATGTCATTAATCGTACGATTCATTCTCTCTGCAACACCATTATGTTAAGGTGTCTTTGGAATTGTTTTCTCAAACCTGATTCCATGTTCTCTAGAATACTCTTCTAAAGGACCTCTTTATTCACCACTGTTATCTGATCAAACACATTTCAATTTCCTTCCCTTTTCTCTTTCAACACTTGCATGAAAATGGTTGAAGACTCCAAACACCTGGTCTTTAGATTTCAAAGGAAAGGCCCACACTTTTCTAGAGTGGTCGTCAATAAAAGTAACAAAATATGATGTACCACCAAGAGATTTACTATCCATCATACAAACATCAGTGTGAACTAAATCAAGAATATTTTGCCTCCTAAGAGGACCAGTATTATGAAAAGAAACTTTGTTGTTTTCCAGCAAAACAATGAGTGCAAGTTTTTAGAGACGTACCTTTCGCAGAAAGAAAATTTTTGCTTTGCAAGTATGTTGAGTCCTTTCTCACTCAAGTGACCAAGGCGCATATGCAATAAATTAGAAGATTCATCTTCAATTGCATTCACTTCTTCCTTGCATAGCTTCGTAGGCATCCTATAGAGAGAAGTGAAACTTTGCTCCTTTGCAACCACTAGGGACCCTTTAGTGATTTTATATATACCACCACCACCACCAAAGAAAGTGTGATAACCATCAATATCCAAGGCTTTCACCGAAATCAAATTGAGACGAATATCAGGAACATGTCTAACATTCTTCAATTGAAGCTTGCAACCAATCCCAGTTTCAACCCAAACATCTCTCATACCGATAATTTTACATACTCTTTCATCTCCTATTTTTACCATGCCAAAATCACCAGCACTGTAAGATGAGAAGAAATCACGCCTAGGAGTAACATGATATGAGGCACCCGAATCAATAATCCAAGTTGAATCCTGACATGCAAGGTTTATGGAATTATCATCAGAAACAATGTAGACATTATTAACAGATACAACTGTTGTTGTATCTTTATCATTTTTCTTCTCTTTGTCTTCATCTTTTTCCCTTAATTGATCTCTCTTAAGGAATCTACAATTTCTTTTTGTGTGACCCGCTTTGCCACAATGATAGCATATCACTTCTTTTCTAGTCCTCGACTTGCTTCTTGACTTGCAACGATTTTCAGAGTTGTCGCGTCTACAGAAGTTTCTAGATTGACTTCTTCCATGTGACTCTGTAACTAGTGCTTCTAACTTTGAGGAAGAACCAATCAAACCACGTTCCTTTCTTCGAGCTTCTCCGTTCAACATACTCTCTTTAACTGTTGACATTTTTAACTTTCCACTTGGAGCTGAATTGGTCAACGTCACAACAAGGACTTCCCAATTATCAGGCAAGGAACTCAACAATAACAGCGCTTGCAACTCATCATCTAATTTAATTTATGCGGTTGTCAATTGATTCACTGTATTATGAAAAATACTCATATGCTCTGCTATTGAATCCCCATCTTTGTATTTCATATTCACCAGCTTCCGAATCAAGAATGTTTTATTTTGCACATTCTTTCATTCATACAACTCTTTTAGTTTTTCCCACATTTTGTTAGCATCTATTTCAGTTTCAACATGTGGATATACACTCAGATCCAACCAATACTTGATCAACGCCACTGCCTTTCTATTCATCTTCTTCCAATCAGCGTCAGATTTATCTGCGGGTTTAGCAGTGTCACCCTCAATAGGATCATACAAATCTTTACTTTATAACATGTATTCCATGAGAGTCTTCCAAAGTGTGTAATTAGAAGAGTTGAGTTTAATCATATTGAGACCTTTATTTTCCTCTTCCATTTAAATGCACAAATCAAATAACCGAGCTTTGATACCACTTTGTTGGAAAAACCAGAGATAATTAGCGATAACTATCTCAATAATGCGGAATATTTTTCCCCTCCTGTGCAGATAAATAGCCAAACAGAAAAATACAATTCGAAGAGCAATAATAATTGGCAGAAAATTAAATATGAGACAAACACAATTTGAACGTGGAAAACTTCCCTCATTGAGAGAATAAAAACCACGAGACCTAATTCAGTAAAAATTTTCACTATAATAATTAATTGGTACACCAAGAGTCTTCCTAATAACCATAGAAAATATCAATCAACAATAAAACTCCATAACAACCTTATAACAACCTTCCACTAAGGTGGGTATGCCAAAGTAACTTTGAGAGAAGATATAACTACTCAAATTATATATTAAAGTAACAAACTCAGTGGTAGGAATAACATACTAATAGGTCAAACGGAGCAAGTTTGCTACACACCTATTACCACCACCGAAACCAAACCCTTATTTTTCTTCTCTGACAACCGTTCTTCTTTCGTTGTTTTTCTCTATGTTGTTCTTAGGGATTAAATCTTTTATTACCTTCAAGTGAACCAAATCCACTAAAACTTTTTTTTCTTTTCTTTTTATTTCAATAATAATAATATTAATAAAATTGGTGGGTTCCACTTGGGGAATGAGCCCACCCAACAAGTACGACTAACAACTATTTTATATAGCAATTATAATTAATCTTATGAGTGTGGGTATTTCACATAAAGAGTTGGGACAATAACAAGGAAAATCAAGCACAAACCCCAACTATTGGGGGAGAAACCTAACCAGGGAGGAGAAAATACTAATGGATGGAGGAAGGAGTCTCCAATAAGAGTGGAAGAAAACCCTAAGATAAGGTGACTTAAAAGAGAAAAAGTTAGAACACATGTCTTCTCTCTTATGAAAATAATAGCATACTTAATTTTTTTTTCAAATTTCTCCTGCCATAGTTGGTTTAATCATTAAAATTGAATTATATGCAATGATTTTTGTTAAAGAGAGAGACAAATATAAAATAAAATAAAGGTGCTTGGGACACATAAAATGACTTTAAAACATTACAGTAATTTCAAAAGTTTATACAACACACTTAATTATCAAGCTGAAACAAATGGTGCTGAATAGCTGGCTAGCTTAGGAGAAACACAGACACTACATATAGATAGAACTTAATTAATTATGACCATATAATAAAACATAAATAATTCCCAAACCAACATTATACATAAATAAACATAGAAAGCAGTAGTAGATAATAGTCACTCCACACAGCAACGATACATGAAATATTTCTCCATTTGACGCCCACATTCAGCACAAACAACTTTCTGTGGTATTCCACCGGTGCTCCCAGGTAATATAAGACGATTACAATGATGTGGTTGTTGAATTTCCTTAATATACTCACCCAATGCTGGAACCCAACCATCTTGTTCAATCTTATGCTTCCATTTATCAAAATCTCTCAAACTTGTTAATGCAGTGTCACCTTTAGCTCTAGCCATTTCAGATGGTCCTCTACAGAATATAGCCCAACCTCTATCACTACCATCAAAGCTAAGCACTGTCATCACTTCACTCATTATCTTGTCATTTTCAACTGTCTTTCCTTGTTGTAATTTTGAGTATAACATGCTCTCTAATCTTGCCCAAAAGAACCAAATGGATGTTACATTAGGCCAAAAGTAGCTGAATTTCTTTGTGTTGAAGGTGCTTATCATTCTTTGCATCCTCTCTTTTGCATTGCTTTTTCCTACATATACCATCTCTAAATCAAAGTTGCCTGTTCTTGCTAGATTCATTGCTGTTTTTGTGAATGTTTCTATCCATTCAAGATCTTCACCTCCATATAGACATATGATTTTTCCTTCTGTCATCTGCAACAAAGGACAACAGAAGCTGTAATTTAAAACCATCGTAGGAAAGGAAAGTTAACTGGATACATGAATATTATATTGCTACTTACCCAATCCAAAACTGTGGGATCAATGCCATCAACAAGAAGCTCAAGGCTCCAAATCTCTTGCTTCCACAAGGACTCTTCTTTCTCACGTGTGAAAGGGAAAGCCAAATTTCCCCAAATCCATATCATGTGGAGAGCATTTTGAGAGGACAATCTTCCATGTGGATCAAGTGCTACTAGAATAGCTCTCTTTGTGAAGTTCCACACTTCTTTGATATACTTAATCACTGATGGTTCAATGATGAAAGGATCACGAACACTATACCATGCCATTGATGCTTGAAGATACTCAAACTTTTGCTTATTCACTTCATTCCATGTTGCTTTGTCCACAACAGGAATCCACACCATCTCATAGTGTGTCTCACCCCTTGATCTTGCATCTTTGTACAAATTATCAAGTATCATAATCTCTTCTTGTGAAAGATCAAGATCTGATATGAGAAGTAACACATGTTTCCTCCTTAGTACCTCAAGACTAACCTGCAATGTTTTAAACCATGATGTAGAATAATAAGTCATACACAAAATAAAAAAGAGACTAGTTGTTACTAGAATCTTAAAAACAAACCCTTAATTTTGTAGTTCCATCTATAAGTGGTGGAATATCATCCTTTGCATAAATCAGTGCTCTCAGAATTTTCATGTTGTCTACATGGACTGTCTCGAAAAGTCGAACCAGATTGTGAAATGCCTCAATATGCCTCTTCTCATCTGGACAGAGTTTCAATTTGATACAAAGTTTTAGTTTCTTATATTGAGTATAAAATGTTGCAAGGAAATCTAGAATTCAGGTTATAGATATTCAAAATAAATTGAGTTTCTAATTATGCTTTCAATGTCCATGACGTGTCTGTCAGCTTACGTGTTTAACCTCGTAACTTCAAAAGAAGAAGTTCAAATCTCCTCAGAGAAATAGTTGTAAAATGGTTATTAGTGCAACTTTAATTAACAATAATGATGTTTTCAATGATGTGCTGACCTATAGCTTGGTAGCAAAGAGCAAGTTGGTTCTTGAGGTGCTCATAAATACTATTGACTTTGTGTGCCAAACTAGATAGTTCCCATGCCTCTGTGGCTGACGAAATGGCCCTGCAAAAATAAGGATCTGTAGTTATTACCTTACCATTTTAAAAAACAACTGAGTGTATGTTTGAAATCGCAGTGATCCTAATAAAATCACAATGTCACTGTGATTTTGTTGAAGTTTCAAATGTAGCTTTTGCATAAATCAAAATGGTTCATTGTAATTCTGCTAAACTCTTCGTAAACTCAAACATGCACTAAGTCGATTTAAGTGATGGAAATGGATGAGTTATATTATTATATGATACGCTAATAATTAGCTTACTCATTTCTCATGCCAATGAGACTTGCAATTTGTGAGGCACAAGCCACAATACTTCTAATAACCCAATAAGCAGCAATAGGAATATGAGCACTTGCAACAGACATAGGAGGAACATCTTCTGAAATATAGTCAGATGGCAACTCCTTGAATTCAACAATGCACATAGTAACATCAAGTGCAGCCTTCACAAGCTTATTGAGTGCATCAAATTGAGGTCTCAATGAAACAGAATTCTCAACAATGTCAGGAAGTTGCTTAAGGAGAGCTACAGATTTGGCAAGTGTGTTTGATCCACTTGACTGAGCAACAAGCCAAAACTCCCCAAAAATAACAGCAAAAGCTGCTAAGGTTAACACAACTTTTGCATGCCATGGATAGCTAGAAAGGTAATTCAGTAACACCATTGTTGATGCATGTGCATCTCCACCTCCTGAGCATTTGCATGAAAGCTGCCAATATATAGATCATTTTATTTAAGACTTTAGAGAAGAAAAATTTGAAAGAATTGAACTTGTATGATCCCTTACACTACAATAGCTACACGGTACAACAATTGTGAAAACTGTTAAATCTAGAGAGTAAAAATTTATTTTATAGATCAAACGGACCCTACACTGTACAAGTCCGAAATAAACATCAAACACTTTTACATGTTTACAAGAATTATTTAATTTGTTAATATTAAATAGTTCAATGAATTCCAAAGTACAAAACTAAAAGCTGCTACAATCATAAGTATCTGTAGCACTAAAAGAAAAATAAAGCAAAGTGTGCTTTATAATCACACATTAATGCTAATTTTTTGTATGTTGTAATAATGTAAAGCTGCCCTTGGAATCAAAGATAAGAATATTTCATGCAAAAGTTAAGAGAGAAAAAGAATCATTCTTCTACTCCTTTTTCAACACTGACATATATGTGAGTTATTTAAGAAACGCATTTTATCCTAGACAACAGTAATAAATAGTAACGAACTTTTTATAAAAGTTAAGATTCATATAAAAACAACCTCACAAGAAATTTTGTTAATGATAAAAGCCAAAGCGTCAAGCATATCAAATTCAGCCAAAGCAGCAGTGGTTTCCATTGTCTCTTGTTCTGGTTTTACCTGCAAAATGAAGCAAATTCACACCATAATATAATAGTACTGCAAAATAGAAAGAGCACTAAAATCATATATATATATATATATATAACATCGACACTTTAAATTGAATTAGTGTATGACGTATGACAAGGGTTAATGTCCGACACATTTTTTTAAATTATTACTTGTGATTATATGTTTGTGCGTCAGTGTCATATCATGTGTCTGCTTCAGTGTAAAAACAAATTAAATTAAACAAACATCTGTGAATTTTAATGTCTTAGTAATTACACGATCATGACCCTCAACGCTGCGAGCAATGATTTGAATCAAAATTTCATCAACAATTTGGATAAGGGGTTTGACATCAATTTCACGACCATCAGGAGCATGAGTGGACTGAACTTGTTTCATCATGGCACTGTCATCAGATGTAGAGAACATTCGTCTCTCCTTCTTCAGCTGCATTTTGTTAGGAGCAGGAGCAGCTAGTAACTGGCGAGGATAGCTAGCCATGTTACTTAAGATATAAAAACAGAACACAATAGAGAAATTATTAATTGTTTTTGTTTGAGTATTAGTGGTTGTAATAGGAACTCATTTGTAGTGCATATATATAATGAGAAGAAGTGGAATTAAGTACCTTGCTTGCAGGAGGGTATAAAACAAAAGCTAAAGCGATGGTCATGTCCTATTAGGATAAGAAAGAATGAACAAGGCTTATGAATAGTGGATCCCGCAGCTTCTAATTTACTTCACAAAAACATAGATATACACAAAAGTTAACTATTCATTTTTCTAACAATCATTGATATATAACATAAGCATGTTGTTTTTGGTAATCATATAACGTCAGGCATAAACCAAAGCATATGATAAAAATAATGCACTTTATGACATCAGAGAAGTCACGTCACCATGTCTTTTTTTTTTCAAGAACAAAAGAATGATGAAGGCTTAAAATAAAATAAAATTATATGAATAAAGAGATATTCCAAGACATACATCTCTAGATGATAATATAAAAAATAGTTTTATAGATTTAAATTAAACAACTAAAGTGATATTCCGAGACATGTATTTTTAAATGATATCATAAAAGATAACCTTATAGAATTAAATTAAACTATTAAAAAGATATTTCGATACATGTATTTTTAGATGATATCATAAAAAATAACCTTATGAAGTTTGTTAGATAAACGATATTACAATTAAAAATAAAGTTAAGTTGACCTTAGTTTGTCAATCAACACATCTATTTTCTTCTAGTTATTATTATCTATAGAGGACCTAAACATTTCTATCAAAAAAACAAAAATTATAATTACGAACACCAAAGTGAAGATCAATCTCTTTTAAAGTACAATTTCTAATGAGCATTTTGGTTAAGGTTTTTGAGTCACTTTCTATAACCATATGCTTGTCTCAAAGATTAAGCCATGCATGTGTAAGTATGAACTAATTCAGACTGTGAAACTGCGAATGGCTCATTAAATCAGTTATAGTTTGTTTGATGGTATCTACTACTCGGATAACCGTAGTAATTCTAGAGCTATAACAGGTGAGTAAACCTCTACCTCCTCAACTTATTTAAGTCGTAGGCGCATAATAGAGCATGTAAAGAGTGCAACTATCAATAAGTTATGCATCAGATTGTTTGGTCATTGAAAGTCCTCCTCGAAAATAATTTTGGTCCACTAAATCCATTAAAATCAACCAATTTTATTTTTTACAGTCTCTAATTTGGTCTTCGTATTAATTTTCACTTTTGAAGTAATAGAGAATGGTGTTATGAAATTCATCATGATACAAGTGGATAAATAGATAAATAAATAAAAATGTTAAAATTATCTATTCGCCATAGAGCAGTTAAGTGACATGTTGGGAAGGAATGGTTGGCACGTGTGGAAGGTATATGATGATTGGGCATGAGAGCGTGTGAGAGAAAATTGTAGAAAGAAAGTGTGAGAAAGGTAGAAATGAATGTTGGGTACTATTTCCCTGTATCGGTGGCGTATGATTCCCGCGCGTGTTACGAAGCAGCAACAACAAAACCAACTAATCAATCTCTTTCTCTAACCCTCTTACACCACCGTTCTCTTTCTCTTCCTTTCTTCCAAAACCCTAATTTCCTCACGGGAAACACTATGCAGGTAATTCTAATTCAACTCCCTCACTCTCTCATTTTTTTAGTTTCTATTCTAAATATATACAAAATTATAGATCCCCTAACTTCGAAGATTGTGTTAAAAGATGTAGCAGGTTTCTACTTTTCTAGTCATTGTGTATTATTTTTCTTCTCTTTACCAAAGGGAGAAAGGAAAAGTGAAGAAAACCAAACAGTATTGTTATTGGGTTACTTAATCATGTTCTTTGTGTTTTCTTGATATAAAATAATTTTTGTATGCATTTGTGTTTTAACTACAAAAAATACAGCGATTCTGCTCCGTGAATGGCATAAGTAAGAACAAAGCATTGGTGGAGAGGTTGCAGCATTTTGGAGTAATCACATCAAGCAAGGTGGCTGAAGTAATGGAGACTGTTGATAGAGCTTTGTTCGTACCTAGTGGATCAGCTCCTTATGATGACAGCCCCATGGCCATAGGCTACAATGCCACTATATCTGCACCTCATATGCATGCTACCTGCCTTCAGTTGTTGGAGGAGAATCTGCAACCTGGGATGCGCGCTCTCGACGTTGGCTCTGGTATGTACTTTATAGTCAATCAACCTGTTTATAACCATTTAATTGCTTTTCTAAATTCAAATCTATTCATAAAATATTCAAATAATTCAGGAGAAATAGAAGTTGTTTGCTAGTCAGAGAACAAAGTTTTGCTATGCATTCCATTACTATTTGTGATTATTTAATTTTTTGTTGTTGCCTTATGACATAAATGCACTAGGTAAAATAAATTTACTGACTTACTGTCATATACATGTAACTCAGTGACTGATTATTGAGATAGATGGTATAACTTCTACTAGTTGAGGACAAGCAGTAATAGTAATTATAAGGATGAGTAGAAAAAACAAACTGGATATTATGGCCTGAACACTAGATAGCATAGCATGTGAATGAGGAGTAGCTTCTGAGCTATACTTCTACCTCCATTATTGGAGGAGTTATATAGCTAGAGCAAGATATTGTGAAGATGTTGTGATAACATACCGTGACTGTGTTTGTTGAAAGGCAATTACAATCAGCATTCTCGTGACTCCTATTTATTTGCATAACGACTGATGCTCTATATTAGAACGGTTTTTTCTTCTTTTTGGTTTTTTGCCTTTTCTCATTGTTCTCTTCCCGTGATGTTTATAGTTTCCACCTTTTGGGCCTGTTTTCAGGAACAGGGTATCTGACTGCGTGTTTTGCCTTGATGGTTGGACCCCGAGGCTGTGCTGTTGGTGTGGAGCACATTCCTGAATTGGTTTCTTTTGCAATAGAAAATATTCAGAAAAGTGCTGCAGCTACACTATTGAAAGATGGTTCCCTTTTTGTTCATGTTGGTGGTATGATTTCTGAAATTTCTGTGAATCTGAAAGATTGAAGCTTTTCATCTTAGCATGGAAATTGAATCTAGTTGACCATGAAAATTCAATCTAGTCCTTGTTCCAGGTATAAAGGATGAAGACATAATGCAAATGGTTAAATAATTTAACAGAGAAAATAACCTGTTTGCCAAAATCTATGATTTCTTTGAGGTGATTGAGTCCTCTAAAAATGAAAGTAGAGTTGATCCAAAAGTATTGTGTTTTTGTTATGGTTGGTTATATGAGATTTTTTAGGGTGGTACTATATTCATGACAATTAAATCTATTGATTCAATAATCTATGCCTGCGTGATTGTACTTGATTATATTTATCTTTGTTGAGGAGTTAAATCATTTTGTTTAAAATTTTGAATCAGTGTTTCTTAAAAAAAAAATGAATTAGTGCATTCATAATTTCCAATATTTAATTAGTTGTTATGTTGACAGATGGAAGGGAAGGTTGGCCAGAATTTGCTCCTTATGATGCCATTCACGTTGGAGCAGCAGCACCAGAAATTCCCCAACCACTTATTGACCAGTTGAAGCCTGGTGGGAGAATGGTGATTCCTGTTGGTAACATGTTTCAAGATTTAAAGGTGGTGGACAAGAATTCTGATGGATCTATCAGTATCCGGACTGAGACCTCTGTTCGTTATGTGCCCCTCACTAGTCGAGAAGCTCAACTGCGCGGCTACTAAGATGGTGCCAAAATCTTGAATTGTGGAAGGTTAATGCTTCAGGTGTCAGTGTTTGGAACTTGAATGTACACACATGACATTAGAATTTGCACAGTTAATGTTTGCTGAATTTTGCTAGCTTTTATACATATATCTATCAGTGGTTGGAACTTGGATGTAAGCACAAGCTGTTAGAATTTGTATAGGTAAAGGTTGGTGCTCTTCTAACAGGATAGATTTCATGTAAATCCCTTGCAGCAATAATAATTCTAATACAAAATATGAGACTGTTTTCTTTTTTGAATTTCTAGTTCAGTCTTTTAATTTACGAGGAATTTTTTTATTTTATTCTTTACACTTTACAAATTATTATAAAATATTTTTGTAAACAACTTTTATTTTATTGAAATATCTGAAACTCAACTTATATTACGGTTGATCCACTGATTCAGGCTTCTTGAAGACCTGGTTACAAATCACGGAAGGAACAACATTCATCCAAACAATAATGGCTATTTAAGGGCAACCCTTACAACATGAATAATATTTTTGTAAAATGGATCACACAAGCATTCTATTCTTGCGCTACTTGGTTATCAACTTACCATGATGCGCTGACCAATTAAAGCACATAACCCTCTTTGGGACTTCTAACTTCCATATGATCTTCTCCCAAGTCGAATTACTCAATTCAACATCATGATTGCAAAGCTATTTATAACTACTTAACGCGTTGATATTACCGTTCACGTCACACGGCCACATGTACTTATCAACGCCAAGGTCTTATTAGAGAGGAAGAATGGAAATAATTTGTTGTGAGATATTAGTTGGAAGCCAAGAAAAGTTACCCAAATTCCAATCTCCTTCATCCATTAAGTTAGTCGCATGTTGCATGTCATTGCGAATATCTCCTACTAAGTCCATAATTCTAATATTTGACTCGATTTAACTACTAATTCATGCATTAGCATTCAAACCATCATCCACTGACCAATAATTAAAGTGAGAGAAATTCGACCATAACTTGAACAAGAATTTCCAAAGATTGGAATTAGAAGGCTTGACTATAATATTGTTTGCCATCTTTATATTCCTTTTTTCATATGGTGTCTTATTCTCTTTCCTTTCAATATTCTCAAAAATCCCTAAATTGTGTTTGAATTGATCAATTCAAATGTATTTTTTAAGCTTTAATTCGAACATCATACAACACAAATACATATTATCGTTTCTAAGCTCCCAACCAAGTTTCATAAGACAAACTTTATTCATGGTTTTGACTTTCGAGTTGTCCTTAACCCTAAACCATCCAAAGTTAATATTACATACTTCTTTCAAAATCTTGAATGAATAAACTATTGGCTGTAAAATTTCAATTAATTAGTGTTGATATGATGATATTGAAATTATGCTTATATTTATACCAAAAAATAATAATACTTATTATTGAATTTGTCATTAATTAAACTTAAGAACAAGTTAATATTTTGGCCGTAATAATTATTAGGATCTACATAAATTCAGTAATAGATTATAGTAAGTAAAAGAAAATATAGGAAGAAAAATTACATCGATTCTTCACATGTAGATTTGATGTGATTATTACACGTATCATTATGAATCATGACGCAGAATAAAACCTCCAAATCTTACACTATATCGAAAGAAGCTTGAATATATATATATAGTGATTGTATAAATAAATCTTCTCCTTCAATTTCCCTCGTTCACTCTATCTCTCTTAATTGAAAAATAAATAAAAAATAATAAGAAATAAAAGAGTAAGATTATGAGAGAGTGATCCAGGAAAATTGAAAATATCCAAATTCATAAATTACAACTGTATTTATTACATGTACATTGAAGATGCAACGATCAATAAATAATAAAAATATAGCAGAAAATCTTGAAGAAAAAAAAATACTTATCCATGATATAATAGGTCATCTCGAATGAAATATTGAGTATAGCCAATATGGTTTGTATAGTATAGGCACTATGTAGCCACTATCCTTGTTTATCATAGCCTGAACGTGAGTGGTATTCGTGGGATGTTAGTAACTCCCCATGTTGTGGTGTGTGAAGGAATAGCCAAAGTCAAATGGTTATTTTTTCTAAAAATTGACAAATATACCAAAATAATCATAACACAAATGCGAAGATATTGAGACAACCGCATCAATGTCCTATAAGTGCAACTTAATGGTAAAAAACATATGTTTGAACCCCGGTTCAAATCTACAATACTTCAATCACCACATTTAGTAAGTTTTGCCTCTAGACTTTTTAAGAAAAACACACATCAACATGACAAAAAATAAGCAATTTATCTAAATTAATTTAAGTTACATAACACATAGCAGAAAATTTACAGGCAAGAAAGAGTAACACCCTACTCGAACCCCACTCCCCTGTCTTTCACATTTCATAAATTGTAGCAAATAGCCAAAAAGGAAAGGCAAGAAAACTTGCTCCTAATTCGAACAAATAAATAAACATTAAAATACGCAAATCTAGCATGGAACTTGCTGCCAGAGAATAAAATTATATAAGAAGAATTAACACTATATCCTCAGCTATTAAAACAGATAAGTAACTCCAGAATTCGACATAGACGGTTACTTGAGGTACTGCTTAAAAGGAGCCACGCCTGGGCCTGTCCTCAGCAACACTCACTCTTATTGTCCTCCCCTCCAAACTCTGCAATAAAAGAACAACACATCAGAAAATCCTCCAAAAATATATTGTCGATTCAATTTTAGTGTATTATTTCACCCCGTTTAACATGAGTCCATCATAACCGTGTTCCCTTCAGTTTCAAGAACATTTAATTATCAACACATCTAACAATTGATAATTTTAACAAATTACTTGAGTAATACCTGACCATCAAGAGCAGCAATGGCATCATTCATTTCCTTTTCATCAGACATTGTGACAAAGCCAAATCCACGTGATCGACCAGTATCTCTGTCATAGACAACCCGAGCACTCACAACCTTACCATGTTCACTGAAAACTTGCTCAAGCCTAGAATTATCAACCTCCCATGGCAAGTTACCAACATAAACTCTTATGACTGGTTCAAAGCTACGAGGTGGACGCTCCGCTCGCTCAGGCCGGGATCCTTTTGGAGAAGCCTTATTCACAGTCAAAGACCTTCCATCATAATCCTGTCATGGAAAAATGGATAAGAACTAAAAAACACAACAAAAACAATTATAAACAAAATCTTAATATAAAAAAATATATATATATTTTGTGTGTGATAAACATTAAGAGACATTTTTCTAGTATAAAAGAAAGAGCATGAATAAGAAATGTAACAAGAAAAATTTTATAAGAAATGTTACAGAAAAAAATTACAAGAAATGTAACAAGAAATTTTTTCTAAAGGCTCTGTTTAGAAGTCCGTGATTTAAATAAATAATTATTACAAAATAGTTTGGTGGATTGGAGCACCCAATTGTAACAAGGTATGAAATTTCATCATCAAGACCCGATACACTGAGACACACATAAGTAGAGGAAGTGCAACTTTAAAAGTTGAATGATTTTATCCAAAAAAAGCAAGAAAATAGATTATTAATAAGTTCATTTTCCTCTATTTGTTAATGATGGAAATTTCCAGATTTCATTGCAGGAGTAAAGAACATCAAATTTCCAGATAGGATTATGAAACACCAAAACATCAAAATGGTTGTCACTTAATGTTGAATATTTCTCAAACTCATATCAACTAGCTTACCACAATAATAATAATGTATGAATACCACAATAATTGGACATATATAGTATAAATAATTTCGTGTAAGATTTTGAAACATTAATATCTCAAATTTAATTTCAGATATGTATTATGATGTTAATATCAATGAATTTCATATAAATTCTTGTACTTAAACTTACATAGCGGTTGAACTTGTCAACAGCAGACTCAGCTTCTTCAACGGTACTCATGGTTACAAATCCAAATCCACGACTCTGGTCAGTTTCCCTGTTATAAATAACCTAAACAACAACCATAATAATTCAATTTCAACATTTCATCACAAATACAATGCAATAATACAATTAATGAATTCAACACAAACAAATTGATAATTGAAAGTAAAAATAAAAGAGAGAGTGTAGTAACCTCAGCAATCTCAACGGTTCCAGCCTGTTCAAAAAGCATAGCCAATTTCTCACTATCAACATCGTAAGGCAAGTTTCCAACGAACAATTTGGCGTCTTCGGAAGGTTCAGCGAAACCTCCTTCATCAGATTGTTCTTCATAGGCGGCGGTTTCAGTGGCAGGTTGTTCGTCTGGTAGGGTGGCGAGTGTGTCTCCTTCTTCTTGTTGAGCCCAATCAGAAGTTTGCGCGACGAAGAGGCGAACGGGAGAACGGTTGGTTTTGGTTTTGGTGAGGAAGAGAGAAGAATTGAGATGGAGTTTGAGGGGTTTGGAGGGAAGTGAGAAAAAGGTGGATTTGGTTTTGGAGTGGAAGAGTGAAGAGGGTGAAGGGAGAAAGCGGGATTCGGCCATTGTTAGGGATTTGAAGGAAGTGATAGACATGATGATGATGATGATGATGATTGAATGAACGAAAGAGTGAAATGAAGAGTGAAGGGTTTAGAACGAATGAAGTTCAACAAAAATGAGGATAAGGGCTTAAATACTGAATGAATTGAAAATTAACTCAAACCAAAGTAATGGACCAAGGGTTTTGCAACGAAATTATCTCGACTAAAATTAACCGTGAATACCACGGCTAATAAATATCGATTAACTTAACCTTGTGTTAGATTTTCACAAATTTTTCTATAGATTCTCAAACAACAAAAAATGGAAGATTCATCGGTTGAAATAAACTTATACTTTTAAATTATAAATATAGATCTGTTTAATTATAATAAAATTTATTATTTAGATAAATTTTTTAGAATAAATCAATTCAATATATAAACTTAACCACGCCCGGTAAAAATAAAAATAAATCGTTTTTTTTTTGTTTTTACATTTAAAATGATACTATAATTACTTTATCTTAATTTATCAAACTAAGATCGAATAAGTCATTTTTTTAATCTCCAACGCGTAGTTATGTAATTTTGAGTTCTACAGTTGAAGTTGTACCAAGGTGTCAGCGCTCTCGAGAAGGAACGGTACTTTTATAATTTAATAATAATAAAATTATAACTGTTATTTTTAATTTATAATTGTTAGAGCAATGTCATTACGGTAACCTTCAATTTTTGGTGAGTTCAGTGTTGGAGATGTATCGTCACCATTCTCTCACGAAAGAACGATTACTTTTTTTATATTAATTTATGAATAATAATAAATAAATTATTTGTTAGTGGTGAACCATATTTAATGAACATGTGAGTTCACCATTAAAAAATAAATGAGTTATTTTAAAATGATGTGGCACAGTGGACCCTATTTAATGAACCTATATTGAACCATGAGTTTACCGTTTAAGTAAAAATAAATGAATTGCTCTAAAATGATGTGACATAATGGACCACATCTAATGAATTATATGTTGAGTTCACACTTGGAAATGCTCTAAATAGGTTCTACCACTAACATATCATTCATTTATTATTATTTATAAATTAATAAGAAAACTTTCCTTACGTAATTTGTCTATAGAAAAACAAATGAAATACAACAGAACAACCATAACAATAAAAAGATGAACATCCTATTGACACAAAAACATTGTGATGAAAGTAGTGCTACAATGATTTCACGATTCAGGGATTGCTTTCCTTTCACGATGATTAACTTTTTTTGTTTTAATTTTATTTTAAAAAATATAATTGTATTTTTATAAATATTTCATAATTATTAAAATGTTTTTTTAAAATAAAACTTATTTTTTTTAATCAGAAATAATAAAATAATAACTTTATTCCATGTCAGCGTATGCCACATCAGCAATTTATTGACACGTCATTAAAAATATGACAGCTCATGCTCAAATTCTGTTTGGGGGACTAAAACTGGGGACAAACAAAATGGGGGGACTACTTTCAATTTTCACCTATAATAGGGGGACCAAAAGTGCAATTAAGCCATATATTTTTTTGATATTTTTTCTAAGTGCCTTTTTTGTTCTATATTTTTGACGAATTTTAAAAATTTCAATATATTTATCCACATCTGAATTTGAAATTTACTTTTCTTATGAGTCAAATTTAATAATGAGTTATCAAAAATGCATATGTAAATTAAATATTATTATAATATTTATTTTATTATTAAAGTATTGTTTATAAAACATAAACATGAAAAAAAAAAAATTAGAGTATTCTACGGTATACCCTTACACTTAAATATTGAATTACTCAAACAACTGAAAATATAATTTTGTCATTTTATAAAATCTTCAACTTTTTTTTACCATTCACTTTTTCACCTCCTTTTTTGAAACTTTAAAAAAGTTATCATAATTTTTGAATATTTTCAAAAAATTTAAATAAAAAAATAAAATAAACGCATTCGAATTTTACATACTTTCGAAATGAATTTTTTCAAATTTTCGAGAGTTTCAAAACTTTTTAAATAAGTTGTTTTCCCGATTTAGAAACTTTTAAAACTTTACAGATTTGGAAACTTCTCAAATTATCGAAATGTAATTTTTATTTTGAAAATTTGAAACTTTAAAAAATATTCACAATTTTCGAAAATCTGGAAAGTTTTAAAAATTTCAAAATCTCGAAAGTTTCGAAAAAAAATTATTCTAGAAAGTTTCCAAATATAGAAATTTTGAAATTTTTACTATTTTAAAAGTTTCAGATTGCTTAGAACTTTTAAAAATCTGAAAAATATTTATTTTGAAACTTTTGAATTGTTCAAATCTTTTTATTTTGAATGTATGAAAAATTCGAGTGTCACTTATTTTTTATTTTAAAAATTCAGAAATATTCGAAAGTTACATT
>JBBPBT010000685.1:2798570-2817436 GCA_037974875.1 Cicer bijugum
AAGAATTAAAGCGTAAGAGACCACATATATAATTTAACCTAAAAAAAATATTTTTATTTTTAAAGATTAAAGCTGCAGTACCCCTGAATAAAAAAAAGTCAATTTATTAATTTTATATTATTTAATTGATTTAAATTAATTTTATTAATCTAACATTTTTATCAATTATATTTTTGTTATCAAAACAACTTATTATTTTATTTTTCCTATTAAACACCAATTTTTTAAACATCGCATACTTTAATTTATATTTATATTTTTCTTTTTTTACGTTTTGTTTTGTTTTGTTCTGTTGTGATCAAAATGTGCAACACTATTTGTATAAATATAATAATTTGTTGTTACATACGAAATAGAACAACAGAAAATCAGCTCGGTACCTATTTACTTAAAATTAATGAATGAACCTCAACTTAATTTTTTTAAAACCAAAGAGAGTAAAAAGGAAAATAAAAAATTGAATAGCTTTGCCTGTTTTTTCATCACACTCCAAAGAAGAAGTTGAAAAGGTGTGAAAAGTAAGATAAGAATTTATATCAGTTATGATAATGAATAGTATGTATTAGCACAAATAAAATAGCTTTCTCCTATATGTGTAGTAGTGTAACTAGTGTTAGGTGAAACTACAAATTTTTGTGTGCTTTAAATTGGTTTCCACAATGTAACTGACGATGTTCCCGAGCTTAGAACGATTCTTAGTAACTCCTTTAAGCAACAAAAGGGTCAAGTAACTAATTTATTGCTCCTTCACATAATATTTTAGTTTTAATATTATTAAATTGGAAGAATATAATCCACCAATACATATATTTTATCTTTTATGATTTGGTTTTTTATGGTAGTCGCATATCATAGAGAAGAGATAGAGTAATTATATAAGCATCGGTGTCTATTAGACATTCTTATTTTTCCTTCTCCAACAGAGGTGATTAATAAGTTGAATCCTTATTAGCTAAAATTAAGATGCTTTAAGACACTAGTTAGCAATACTCTTTCTTTTAAATATCTCATATTGAATTTATTTAAAGACAACCAAATTAAGTAATTAATTTTTCTTAAGGACAATTTCATCCATAGTTAGTATTCATATTTTCATTGACATAATATATTCAAAAAATTATTATTTAATATTCATATTTTCATTGACATAATATATTCAACAAATTATTATTAATGAAATGACACAAGACTATGTTACATAAGATAAAAAGTGTAAGTATATCACTTTATAAAAAAATATAACTAATAGAGATAAAGATTATTTCCTTTTCTTTCTCTAACTTTTTCTCTATTTCTTTTTATATTTATTTTTTCTCTCCTGATTCTTCCACCATTTTAAATATCACTTTTTCTCTCTCTTATTTTATCACAAAAATTGTCTAAATTTATTCTTCCTTCAAAACATACAAAAGTAGATAATCCAATTCTCTCTAAAAGTATCAATATCATTAACAAACAATAAGCACATGTCGTGTAATTACTTGACAATACAAAACATTGTAGTATGGTACACTAGATATGTACATCAAAATTTAACAAATTCTTTTCCTTTTGATTCAATGAATAATTCTTTTAGATGCTTACTAAATGGGTCAGGTAATTAGAAAAGAAAGAAGAATCACTGTTCGCTTGGACCTAACACAGCTACCTCAGAATACAACTTCTATGTCCCTAGAATTGCCTTCACCATCAAGTTTAATTGTCAGTAATCCATCTTCAGAACTGTATGAAAACACCTTCTCCTTCATGTCCACCATACAACGTGTTGGTTTAACGTTGGAATAGGCTCCAAAACGACCACATCCTCTCCCTTTGATTTTTATTATACAATGTGCAACATCAATTGTGCAGGATAGTTCTTCTACAGCTCCTCCTGAATTGTACATGTCAAGCAATCCAATTGGTGCAAATTGCACATCATGACCAAACACCTGTTAAAATACATGTTCACATTTTATAACACTAGACTTGGTAAAGAATCAAATATGATATTTTATAACATTGCATATTTCAATGTTAGGACACTGACCCTGATTGGAGATACTGTATATACTTCACATTGAAGAGTCTCCACGGATACTTCTAGTTTTTCTTTACTTGGTAGCTTGGAAACCAAGCCTGCAACATTGTACAATTTGTAAGTATGTTGTTGAGTCTAAAGGGCTTACACAAAATGAATTTAGTGAAGTTGAAATTCGAACCTGCATTGAAGGCATATAGTACACAATCTCCATTCCAATTTTCACCTGCAACCTCTTCAAGAAATTCAACATCAAGGGGTCTAACTTTCCCTGAAATGCTTAAGTGTGTTGGTGTGGCTTCCGATGATTTCATTGGCCAGCTTCCGGCTCCTTGGCAATTAAAGACTCCTATCACCCCAGTTAGCTTATTTAAGTTCCAAATCTTCAGCAAACTGTGAAGAATCAATAATGATATGGCTATCAGTGAAGAATGAAAACTGCTTAGAAAAATCAAGCAATTCAAAGGAAAATGGTAACAGTTTAACTTACCTTCTACCATCCATTACTGGATCTTGAAACAAACAATCTCGAGTTGGACGGCCAGCATATCTTGCTCTCAAGACTGATCCATTAGGAAGTACTAGCTTCTTCAAGATTTTAAAATCATGATTGCCAGGCTTATCACTGTAATAATGCATCAAATTTGATAAGTATATCTCTTTTTCTCCCTTCAATTTATATAATAATTAGAAAGTAATTTTGCAGGGAAATGAGTGAGACCAAGAAGTCTATCAGATTTGGCGCATTACCTAACATATACGGCACAACCACCTATTGCTCGTGCTGCAGCATGGAACTCGGCTGTTTCATGCTTGCTCTGAAATTGAAACATCTCAGAATCAATATGAAGCTACTCAACTCATTAACATTTTCAGACATCAAAGATTTTAAAAGGCAATGAGATAAGAATATTACATGGAACATGTCCCAGTCTGGCACAAAAATCTCCCCTAAAAGAAGACTATTAAAAGCTACCGATGCAACGTGTAAGGTTTGAAATGTTGGTTCTCTAGGCATGAAATCTTCAGAAGCTCTTGCCACTGCACTCTTCTTTGAACTGAGAATTAAGAACAGAAAAGGATGACTCATCAGAATAGGGAATCCGAAGAAAATATAAGATTCTATTAGCTTCACACTAGACAGAATTGCAAACCTGTAAATTGAATCAGAGTTATGAGACATGCAACAAATGATGTTATTGTCCTTAAAATTCCTTGCTACTGATTCTTCTAGTGCTTCTTGATACCGTTCGGTTAATGCAACGCGTCCACCGTACCCAGAACCCAAGGTTTCTATCAAATTTTGGACATCTACTTTAACTCCATCGACGCCACAGCTTGCAAGATAACTATGATAGTCATTGTAAAACTCATATAACTTTAACGGATCTATGATTCCAACTCCATATTTTTCCAAGCTGTCCATGGCTATATCTCTAAGGTTCCCTGTGATACCAGGTGACTGAATTGGATATACAAGCTTTGGATTATATTTCTTCATCGCATCGGAAGACAGTAGTGCTCCTCCCCAATAACCAGCTAAAGCATGCCACATGTAAACGTATCTGCAAAATAAAGAACCATACTCATTGTCAGTTCCTAAGTTACCGTCAATTGTGGGGTGGTAATTCTAAAGGCTTTTTATTGAATTCAGTTAGCTTACTTTACACTCGAATTCTGTTTGATAGAGTGAACAAATTGATGGAGATTGTTGCAAGAATTATTGGAGACTGCACTGCTGAACTTTTTGTTTTCTTTGATGTCTATTAGTCTTGTTGCAAACCTAATATATGAGAAAAATATGTGAGCATGAGGACTAAGAAATGGAAGAGAAAATGTGACATCCATTGAAATAAGAGACTTACTGGGTACCTTCAATGATTGGTTCACCTTCTTTGAGAAATTCATTGAGTGTCTCTTGCCATCCATCATCAACAATGATAAACTTAGGTGAAAAACCTCCACTTGAGAGACTGGTTAATAGAAGACAAAATTTTCATCAATATTTTCAGAATTTTCAAGCTATTATTACATAGGTAAAGCTATTTGACAATGAAATACTAGTAATAGTAGGTACCTTTGAATGCCATCTTTTATTCCTTGTGGATTTACTTCAGTGTAAAAGGCATCCCAAGTGCACCATCCAAACAAGTCAAGATGTACAGGGATCTCCTTGTTTTCAAGATGACAAAAAGTTCCTTTGTGTTTCTCCAATATCCTATGTCATTAGAAATATAATTAATATGTAATATATCCTCACTTTTAATTAACATTGTAAAGAATAAGCACATTCTAGTTCTAGAACAAAAAAACATACTTGATAGAATCCTTGATTAGCTCAAACGGATTGTCCCCTGAATTGACAAATACTGCCTCAAGTGATCGAGAAGTTTGAACATAGGCATCTCCTGAATCATTCAAAATTCATATTCATATACTACTATTAAAGATATACAACTGAGCCAAGAATAGTAAATAATTAATGTAAAATCTTTTTTCTGTTTTTCTTTTTAAACATGAAACAAATTGTATGTTTGAATTAACGGTGAGTTTGACAGAATTGGATAATCACAGTATGACTCGGTAATTAAACTCACGATGATTCCAAAAATGAACTAAGCAAAAGATAAATGAAGTAACTAACCACTTTCAACGCAGAATTGGAGCTCGTTTAATGAAGTTCCCTGCAAAGTAGCGCGAAACGCTCCATCCAACACAGGCAAGAAGAGAATGTAGGAGGTGTTCTCTTCCTCTGGCTCTTGAGAGTCAAAAGAAAATTGTTCCTTAAGAGCAGACTCTTCTCTTGCTTCCAGTAGAAGCAATTGAGTTTCAATTGGAACATCACTCCCGGATCTCCCTACACGTGGTATCATCCACCATATTTTCACTCTAAATAAAGATAACAACTTATATCCTCTGCATTAGAATCAAGAAAATTGTTAATTACAATAAATGTGATAAGTGTGAGATGTTATTTATACATAGATCCTAAAGTGATTATTACAACTAATTTGCAACTAATCTAACTAACTTACAACTAACATGAACTAAGTCTAACCGGAGAGTGCCAAGAGTGAAGACGTGACGGGAGCTTGGAATTGGGGAAGTTGCTCCAAGAAAAGCTGAGCTTGTGGAAATAGGGGAAACCACAATGTTTTGGGGGACACGTGTCAAAATCACGTTGCTCCTTACCATAAGGCAGTCGTCCTTCACCGTAGGCACAACCGTAATCGTCATGTTGGAATCCAAATGATGAAAGAAGAGAAAAATGAAAGTTGAGAATGTTATAGGATATTAATATTAATGCTTGTTAGGTAGGTTGATGAATGAGGAAATGGAGAGAATTTGAGGGGTGATTAATTTATAGGGAGGGTGAGAAAATAAGTTTGATACATATCTTTTTGTTACGCGGGATAGGAATGTTTATTTATAATTAGTGTGTGACAGCAATGTTTATTGAATATTGTGGGATTTAGAATAGGGAGCTTCTAGCAAAAGTGGGGAGGTAAGAATAGAACCTCCAAGGATGCTCTAATGTGACTATCCCAAAAGTCTACCTAACATTATGGACCAAGGATAAAATTTTCAATAAAGCTGACTCGTCCATGACATGGCACTGTTAGAACTAGTTATACTTATGCTCCTAATAATATAGTTGTAAACGAACTGGCTCTTTTATTTACTCCTTATTTTCTTCCTTTTTCTCGTTCTCTAATACCTGCCTCTCTACTCTATTACTTAATTTTTTTTATAAATACATTTATCTGTGTTTATCAGTTGTCCACTTGCATGAGTTGCTTTTATATTCAAAATAAATTTCTGATTTTAGTTCAGCTGTCATTTCAAAATTAAGTTGTAATCAACCAATGACTATCAATTTTATTTTTACAAATATTTATATATTTTGCACTTGATTTGTCACGTAGACAAATTAATTATTAACAAATATACACGGAGTAATTATTAGATACTAATTAATTTTTTTTTAACAAACCAAATAATAATTTACTAAAATAACTATTTTAGGTTTAAGATATGCCTAAAATTATATTTAATTAGTTAGTTATATTTACAGATATAAACTCTTTTCATTGGCTATATAAACCATATTGTAAATGTAATAAACATTCTCATTATCAGTACAATTTCCGTATTATATTTTTTTCATACACTAATAAATTTTAGGATTTTGATCAGAGAATTACTTTTTAATTAGATTTAGAATTAATAAGGCCATAAACGAGAAGTAAACTTCCATTAAGAATGAGCTTCATTCAAGTAGTAATTAAGGTATAAACTTATCAAATACTAATTTCTTATTGCATATAATTTTTCAATCCTTTGTCGACATACAAATTGTGATCTAAGAGCAACAATACCATATGGAAATGTTTATAATTAACTATTAACTATATAACTTTATCTCATTACTTAATTTTTTTTTAAATAAGTATAGAAGTATAGATCCCTTTGAACCATTTTGAATCCTAAGCATGCACAAACTGAATCCACTGAGACATACTTGGAATTCCTCCATTCACAACCGTAAGCAAGTAATAACCAGAAGGTGCAACAAGTGATGATGGTGGTGCTTCCAACACTGCATCCACCCACCCTTCACTTCTTCTCACCATTTTCTTACACCTCAAATTCAACATCCTCTGATTCATACCAAAAGCATGAGTAGTAAATGGTGGTGAATAAACACTAAACTTCACTTCATGATCATTTGCCCTTTTTCTCAACAAAAATCTAACACTAAAGTCTTTACCATACCCAATTGTATGATTATCACCCCCAACAACAGCATGTTCTATTGTCAAGTTACTTGGCCTCCAAGTATGATACCTTTTTTCCATGTAATGTGGAACAAATGCTTGAAGTCTAAGTTCTGTTGGATATGCCACATTGTGAAAAGTGTATCTACCATGTGGATTACCACCAGCTACTAATACTCTTCCATCAGGTAAAAGAGTTGCTGATGAATGATACATTCTAGCTATCTTTGTTTCCTTAAGGACTCTAAACCTTTTTCCTAGTCTTTTATTTGGACTATAAAGATAAGGCTGAAGTGAAGCATTTCTAGCATTGTCATATCCTGCACAACCATGTTTAGCACCATTTATAATCAAGATATTTCCTGTAGGTAGAATCAACATGTCCTGTAGGAAACGCGGTTTCGGCATGTAATCCATTTCCCAAGTGTGTTTATTCCCTGTGATCACCATTCTCCCGCACGATCTTAAACCTTCGATGAATCTTTTTCGTCTAGCGGCTTTGAGTGCTCCGGTGGATGAACCTCCACATACCATTACTTCAACTCTCTGGAACTTGTCTTTGTGGTCTAATGGGAGTAAAACCGACGAGCCGGAACTCGGGTAGTTTCTCGACCCTTTTCCTGGTATCCGAGGGAATGTCTTGATTACTTTGTTTCTTCGCAGGTTGAGTAGGATCGAATCACGGTTAGCAAAAATGAACAGGTTTCCATCGGATGAAAGGTGAGTGAAGGGATATAAGTTGTTCCCTTCTGAGTTTCTGTCATTGGTTTGGTGCAAAAATGGAAGTTCAAAAGATTTTTCATTAGGACTAATTTTGGGTACAAATTCATATGTGAAAGTTCTTCTTCCACCAACAACAACAACTCTGTCATGTCCTGGTAGAATCTGACTAGAAGCATACCATCTTTCATCAGATAAAGATTTCTTTGATTGTTTCCAATCACATTGATGATTCCCACAAGGCCTATAGAATCTAACCCTTTTAGCACCTTGATGATACCCTCCTATTTGTAAAAGTGTTCCATTGCTTAAGAAAGAGCCAGAGGAACACCAAGGATCAGTGTCAAGCCTCAAAGGTCTTATTCTATTGGAACTGATATCATACTCAACTGAATGAGCATAGCATGTTGAATCGGTTAAATCATTGCGGCTTGTTGAACACATGGTTCCATCGAATCGTTTTCGAAGTTTGTACCTAGACTGTCCTGCTCCTGTTTGATCAAACATTATGACAGTGTTTTTGTAGGTTAATGCCATATGCATTCCAACTACACCTGTGTTTTTTAGAAGCAGTTGCCACTGTCCTTTTCTACCTTGGAAGGGTGTTTTTTGATTGGCACCATGGCTTAATCCGACACAAAACAAGAAGAATAGGATAATAACATTCATGGTTTTAATGCAAGACAGGAACGTGTTTTTTTAAGAGGGTGATGGATGGTTTTTTTAAGATTTCAAATAAGAGGGTCCTTTTGTAGGACAATGTTTTGGTTGGAGCCGAGTTAGTAGTAAGTCATGCACTTGAAAGGGTGCTATCAATATGGCAAAACTTTAGCTAGCTCATCCTGAAACGTGATATTAAAATATTCCTGTAAATCTTGTCATGCAAGAATGCTTTCAGTTTGCAAAACAATCTTTTCTTAATCTGAATATACTCCTTTTCTTTTTTCCACCCACAATATTAATTGTGTTCTACTAGGAGGTAAATACAGTTTAATCACACATTGTTCTATGATATGATATGAAATGTCCTACTCATACGCTATTTCAAGAAAAAATAGTCGTGCAAAACATTTTTTTTCAATGTAAAAATAGATTGAATATTTAAATATATATTATGCACATTAGGTGTTACTAGTAGATTATAAATTTTTGTGAGTAAATCGCCCATACATTGTCCAATGCTCCCAACTAAGTCTCTTGATACGAATATTTTAAACATGTCTATGACTGATAGTAAGTGGTTTCATATAAAAACTTGATTGATATTGAGTGATTAAATACAAGAATCAATTTGATATTTTATGGATCTAATATTTAACCCAAGGATGAATGTGAATAATATTTCACAGTTTTGAACATGTTTAAAATAAGTGATATGAAAGGGACCTATTTATTCAAATTTTAATTAACTAGACTTCAAACAAATAAAATATGACATTCTTTTTTTAAGGTATGAATTTAAATATTTTTTATATTATGACTTATGAATGGGATGTTTGGTAATTTTTGAAATACTTTCCATATATTTATTATTTTTTTAAGATTTATTTTGCATATCCTTCAAAAAAAATTATATTCAAATCCAAACTACTCAAGATTGAATCAAATTGAAGTTTAGAGCAAAACTAATTGTATGATAAAATAAGGAAATATGAATAGATTGGGATGGTTTTTCTCTTCAAAACCAATCAAATCCAATTTGCAAACACCCTAATATTCACAAAACATCAAGAAGCATGTAAAATTATTTTGTCGAATTTCCACAAAATAAATATAAGAATGGAGAATCAACACTGATAAAAAAATGCGCTCATATCATGGACTTGAGAATGTAATGCTAAAAATATTTACAATGGGGGAGCTAATAAGCAACCCTTTTCCACCCATCCTCCCACCACAGTCATCAAGAAACTTGCAGAAAACTAGGTTCCATACACCAACGCCAAAAAACATGCACAAGTTTTCAGAGATATAATCTAATAAAGTTTTATTCGAGTATCAATGGTACTCCTGCAAATGGGGCATGACTCAAGATCTTGTCCGCACTCGCAGCATGTCTGCAAAAAGACTCGCATAATTAATCGGCATTCAATTATCGAAAATGTATGTGAGAAAAACGAAGTGCCTCGCTTCCTAACCTGATGACCGCAACCGAAAGCCATATCCTTAGGATTGGAGAGACAAATAGGACAACACTGCAGAGATGACAAAACAAAACTGTTTATAGGTTTTGAATTTACATTAAACTGTGTATGTTATAAAGTGACTTTGCAGGGCTACATGAGGATTGAGAATGAAAAAAGAGAAGTTGAAATGCTACTGCAGTGACTGTGCAATGTAGAAGGAAAACCCAACAGCAAGAGAAAGTAAAGAGTTGAAGCACCTGATTATCAGAAGCAGAACTTGCATGTGTATTCGTGTCAACACCATGTTTTTGAGATGGTGCACTGGGGCGAAAACTGTTTTGACGGGATGTTTTTGGGGAGTTGAAAGAAGATGTGCCATATTGAGGTGGAGGTAGAGGAATCCTGTGTATATCGTTCTTTCTACGAGCACTGTTTGAAAAATAATACACCGCAACTTAAATGGCTTCATATGCAGATGCTATATTCAAATCCAATACAGAAAAGGCTATAAAGAAAAGATTTTGACATTGTTACCTCAATATATTAAGTTCTAGTGTTGCCTTGTACTGGATAGGTATTTCCATCAAGGCAGAAAGTGCAAACTCAGCTTCCTTTCTAGACAAGTCCATGTTCTTTGACATTATTTCTGCAAAATTCACAAACTACACAAGAAAAAACAAAAAAAGAAAAGAAAATTCGAGTTTAGCATTATTAAAAGTGTAAAGAGGATAAGTTTTGCAGAAACAACAAAACTGACCATGGTTATTAAATTAAGATTCAAATTGTGAATTGGAAGACCAATTTATCTTATTGTGAATTGTAAGATACATTACCAACAAAAATTTCGTTTTAAAAATAAGTTACAAAACAAAATTATGATCTGATATATCATATTTGAACCTCAATAATTCAAGTCGTAATCAAATGATAAAAGAAAAGTGGTATGTTATACAAAGTTGACAGCAAAAAGTGATCGACTACACTAAGTTTAAGTAGTGATTCATTCGAATGAATCAAGATTTATCATAGTGAATCAGGATTTATCATTATGAATCGGGATTCAAGATGGGATTCATGAGCGAAATACATACACACTAGAGATTTGTATCGATTGAGATCAATTTAGTATCGAATTGAGATACAACTCACATCAATTGTAAAATACTAATAACCGTGAAATTGACAACTTCTCTAAAAAGGAGCTACATGCCTGAAAATTATCAAATGCTCGGGCAGGTATGTTATCATCAAACTCTTTCATCATGTCCCAAGGCCCATCTCCAACTCCAACTAATATGATTGACAGGGGATATGCACTGGCAATAAACACGCAATTTTTGGTAACAACGGTAAACACATTATTATAACCAAGATAAAGGATCACATGCAGTTAAGTACCTAGCTTTCACGATAGCTTCTACAGTTTTCTTTTCTTGTGTACTCAATTGCCCACGCTCAGTGTCAACACTTCTTGTCACCTGCAACAAGTCGACAATCTTCAACATCAATACATTTATCATGCTTAGTCTCTAATTTCTAATTGATGGCCAATGGCAAGCACAACCACACCATCACAGAACACTGTTCAGTTAACGATATCTCTAAGTTTCTTGATAGTTCCATATGAAAACTGCAACTAATTATTACTTTGATTTCAATTTGACCATTAAACTTAGACCTTCACAGTTAACATAAAATAGAGATTATAAAGGAAATTTATTCCCTAAACAAAAAACTATTTTTTATAAAAATTAAGTGAAAAAGCATCCAATTAGCCAATAATCTGACCTTCATCTGCAATATATATTGCTTTTTGGGCTACTGATACGATCAGGAGTAGGGAGTAGTGTATGTTGGGGGGAAACAACTAACTCACAAGTAGGAGGTGTTTTTTGGAGGGGGAAATGGGTCAGATTGGCCGACGACAAGTTATCGTAGCTCATTATCCCACTTTACAAAACTATTCTGCCTTTACCACCACAAGTTTTGCATTCCTTTGGTAATTTAGTATGGACAAGTGTCAAGGTACTGAGTATTTAAGGAAGGTCTTAATTTCAGCACCAACAATCCCAACCTCCTACCCCACGAAAGAAAATAAAATCGTCAATAAGAAGAATTCATGTGCAAGCTACTTAAACCACTTCAACTATTTGATTTCAATATACATTCATTTAAATAACATTTTTTTTTCAACTTGAACTCTGGTAATTCTCTACCTGCCCATCTGCTATAATCAATAAAACATGGTACTGGCCTTCACTTTGCTCAACAATGGTGATTGCCATCTCAATGATTGGGGCAAATGATGTGGGTCCTGCCATGATTTAGGGGCGATAAATAGCATAAGCAAAAATATGAATCAAATACAGAAAAAGAAAGAGATGAAGTTTGGCCAATGTTCAACTACCTGCAAGCCTTAATTGAGGGACCAATTCCCTATACCGTGTCAACACTTCTTCAAATCCATGACAAAATCTATCATCAGCATTGAAACTAAAAACTTCCTGGTCATGTGTTGACGCTGCAAATGTAAAACCCATATACAATATAACTCACCACACTAGGACATTAAATTAGATTATAAAGAATGAATGTAATTAATTTACAAAAATGTATCTCATTTACCATCTCCGAATCCAAAACAGGGAATCAAGTTATCCTCATCAAAGGAAGACAGTGTTTTGCCAATGATAGCTATAGCTTGTTCATATGGATTTTGTTCATGCCCGATGTGATGCAGGCATCTCCTTTGAAATGACCTTGCGCCTAATACACAGGAGAGTTATGCATCTTGACACAACTAAAAGAAGGAGAAAATAAAGATGATTATTCAAATAAAGCAAAACCTGTCCATTCATTGCTCTTCGTAAAATCAATACCAACAATGAGATTGGAAGACTCTAGGCCAGCACCTGCCAGAGCCTCAGTTACCTTCCAACATGGAAAAGAAAAATACTTCAGAATGTCACAAAAATATATGAATAATAATCACACTGCAGTGCCAACGGCACATTGATCTGACATTTACATCCTCCAAATACAGAAATTCCATGAAATTAGTCATTGCTCATCATGAATATTAGGTCAAAATGATGATCCATGTGTCTGAGAGACGTGTATAAAACATGCAGCAAATGGACTACAATAGGAAAAAAATTCTTTTAGAATATTCGAAGCTGTCTTTACAATGACAATTCCAATATAACAATTAAATGAATCATGTAGAAGATCCAGAAAACAATCACAGCTTCTAAAATTCATTCTTTGAAAATATTAGAGGAATGAATAGAAATAGCAAGTATGTATCATTAAACACAAGCACCAAATCGTTCCAAATGATTCAAGACCCAAACACACTTATTTGTCAAACATTAGAGCTGAAAAGTTACCTGTTCTAAGCTATTAAAATTATCACCTATCCTTGTAAACTTCTTATCTGAACCCTTCGTTTGTTGGGGAGCATGATTAACACCACCATAGCTTTGAGGTGGAAATTGATTCCCATGCATTGCTCCATGATCTTGGGTTTGTTGTGGCAAATAAGGTGATTGATATTGAGGATACAAAGGACGTGACCTTGAGGATGAAGAACGTTGCCTAGAGCTCCTCCGTTTAGAAATTGATCCACCCATAAATAAATTCCTTATTATCCTAGAGAAATTCAGTAGCCCAATTTAAGCATTCAAATCAAATCTCTAAGAACTGAAAAAATGAATTAAGTAATGTTTTAGACAATAATTATTATCCTAGAGAAATTCCAGTAGCCCAAATGAATGTTTTTGACCAAAATTAATTTACTTTCCTAACATGACATTGGTTTCAATTTCAATTGAAATTCAACAACTTGGGCCATTGTTGTTTTTAAAAAAAAGAGAAATTTTGAATACACATTAATAATGAATGTTTAAGAAACAAAATAAAAAAGGAAAGTTTAGAATGTGGAAGAAAGTGAATACCTTGAAAGGGGTGAGAGAGAGTGAAGAAGTGGAAGGTGGGCGTGTAAGTATGAGTGGCACTAAGAATGGATTGATTTTGATTTGATAAGGTTGCTTCCACGAACTTTCTCTCTATCTCTCTCTCTCTCTCTCTGCAGTTTTGGCTTCACCCTCTTTTTTTTTTTTTTTTTGGCTAAACTAAACAACAGTATTAGTATTGAACTCCGGTGCTAACTAAGTTTGTAGGGATAAAAATTAACGACGGAGATGCAATGAACGCAAAAATTGATTGCCATGTACTTACAATTCAACTAAGATATGCACCCAAAACTACTCATTCTTGAAATTATAAAATATCAAACAGAGTATTTCAAAATTTGGATTATCCATATTGATCCAAGTGATTTTCTTAAAGACAAATTTATTGATGAAATTTTTTTATTTTAAAAATAAATTTATGAGTGAGAATAATTTGTGTAAAGATTAATTATTGATAAATTAGTTTATAAAATATTTAAATTTTATAAGAAGATTAATATATTATAATTATATTGATATAAGATTAATTGAGATGATCAAATATTCAATCAATGTTACATTATAATCTATAATGATAGAATTTTAAATATTAATTATTTTAATTATTATTTTAAAATTTTAGATATGCATTTAATAATGTATAAAATTTAAAAATTAATTTAACTGACATTTATTACTTAAATGATGATTTTATAATATTAGTTCTTATTAAAATAATAACATCCCCATGTTACTAAAAAGTTATACAAATTTTAATGTGTGTTTGCGAACTTTGTGAATTTGTTGTCCTAAAAGAGTAATTATTTATCTTACTTTCCATTTAAATATTATTAAGATCACAGCAGTCAGCAGGTCACAAGCGCACATGAAAATTGATTAGTACGTGTTTGGATTACCATTTGTAAATATAACTTTAAATAAATTTTATTTAAAATTTTATTTTTTTCTAACATAATTTATTTAGATATTTTTTCTTCAAATATCAAAATAAAATTTATTTAGATTATATAATTAAATCTACTTTTAAATATGTATGAATTAAAACGATATATATTTCGTTATAATATAATATTAATTTTCCAGCACCAGAATGAATATGAATTTTGTTTATACTTCTAAACGTAAAATGAACTATATAAAAGTATTTATTATATTATTTTTTTGTTAAACGTTAATTTAAAACAAAATTAAGTCTGTGGAATTAATTTTCAAGAAAATCCAAACATAAATATCAAACTATTTTTTCATTATAAAATTACATTTAGAATTGTAAATCAAAAAACAAACATGTTCTTATTAATTTATCTTATTTTATTTTGTTGCATCATCCACAACCACGTTGCTTTACTCAAAATCGGCCCATAACATAATATGAATTGCAATATTATGTCAAGTTTATAATAACATTTTAATAAATTTTTCAAAAAAAAATATTTTAGTAAAATTATTAAAAATTTTTTATCAAAAATTTAGTCTATAATAATGTTCACGTAATTTTGCCAAAAAAATAGTATTTTATTAAAATTACAAAATATTTTATAAAAATTATTTTCTAACACTTTAAACACAAAATCATTTATTAAACTAGTGCATTGATTTCATATAATATTATTTTTTGAATTAATAATAAAATCAATTAATTTAATATTTATTTGCAATAATATCAATTTTAGATCAGAATTACTAGCTTTTGTTTTAAAAATCATATAATATGAGGTATTTTAATTTATTCAGTAATTTTTTTTAAGTACGTTTTATTTAAGTAAGCATTTTACTTTCTACAGGGACATAAAATGATTATTTAATTGTATTTTAGTGACTGATGATCATATACTTTGATGAATTATTATGTTATTTTTTGTTAAATGTGAATTTAGAACAAAATTATGTTTTTGAAATTAATTTTCAAGAAAATCTAAATATAAAGGTCAAACTATTTTTCTATTATAAAATCACATTTAGAATTACAAATGTTAGTATTTTATTTTATTTTATTGTGTCATTCACAATAATCTTGCTGTCTCAAAGCCGGTTAAACACATAATATGAATCGTAATATTATGTCTTTAATAGTTTATAATAACATCTTAATAAATTTGTCAAATAAAATAATATTTTAATAAAATTACTAAATACTTTATAAAAAATTTATAGTCTATAATAACATTTATATAATTTTTTCAAAAATAGTATTTTATTAAAATTACTAAATATTAAATAACTATTTAACGATTTAATAACTAATTTAAATTTTTAATTTAATTAAAGACCAAAATAACATTACACTTTGAACTACTAAAATAGTAACTTATCATTTGATTAATTATTAATTAGAACTCAAATGATGGAGGTATATAAAGATGCTCTTAGTGTTAGTGTGGCGTGCACCGAAAACCAATTATTGGTAATACAACGGTGAAAGCGCACGACTTGTTAGAGTACTAGTCTAAGGGGTGAGATACGAATAATAATAACAATAGTAGTAAAATTAACTATATATGAGAGAGCCGTAGTATATTAACTTTTTAATTTAGTTGTTAGTTTATTTATGGGCGAAATTGAATACCATGGGCGAAAATTGTTTGTTTTTTATAGAAATCGTTTTGCTTTGGATTTGTCGTCTTTTGTAAAGGATTATGATTCAACAGCTGGTTCAACTCATACGTCTATTTTTAGTTTTCTCTTGTGGTCAAGTTAAGACGTGATTTCGGTATATTTGTGATTCAGAGTGGATCTAGATATAAGGTTAGATGTGGGACCGCAACTCCGCAACTAATCATTGTCTTGTAATACAATTCAGATTATACAAATAATTAAATACGTACAAATCAAATAAACATATAAATGTGTATAATACCAACTTAAATCTACAAAAATGTTTGAGTTATCTAATAAAGTTTTAAAGAATACGTAATTTATTATTTTTTATAATTTTTCAACAATAATCATAGATATTTGATAATTTTTTAACATCAATTTAAATAATCTCTAAATAATAATTCTAAAACAAAAAGACGAACGACGAACATATTATCTTACTGTTCTTATTATTAGGTTGTAGATCTTCTTCAATTAGTATTCTTTATGTTTTAGACACTTTTTAACTTCAAATTGAGGAGAATAAGATATGTGTTGTGTCTAATATAAGTGTCATTCGGTCATATTGATCTTATATAAATAAATTAAATATTAATTAATTGTTCAATTAAAAATTTAATTAATTTTATTACTTAATTTGATCACTAATCAATCAAGACTCTTGATTAATAAATACTTAATATAATAATATTTGTCTGACATAATATTGTTGAAATATAATTAAATAATAAAATATTTCAATAGATTAGTGATAGTTCTTCGGTTGAGTGTATTTGCACATCTTCAAAGGATCAACTAATTTTATGGAGAATGAAGGTTTTAAACTTGAAAAATTGTGTACCTTTAACTTGGGCTAGATGTCCATGATAGAATATCCTATGGAATTTATAGAATGAGTCTATTATGATTTTGAATGATATCTTCAATAATATATGAATCATCATTTGATTTCTGACGTGTATCTCTGATGATAAAAAGATGTATGTCGCCATTGTGTGGACGAGGTTGTAATATGAGAATTATGACCGCCATCATACACCTTAAGAGATGTCTAGGTGAGTTTTGATGACCGCTCACCTCGTATCCCTTTTGCTATGTTGTTATGCCTTGATTCTTGAATGTGTTGCATTTGGATTTAAAATTGATCAGATTAAGTCTCAATCCGACCAAAACAATTTGATTATTTTTCTATGGTTTTATTTTTCTGTTTTTGGTTTAATTTGTATGGAAAACTCAAGTTCCACATAGATTAAATATAAAGTATCAAATTTGTTTGTAAAAAAAGTTACATCTCACTTTACAAATTATGAGTTTAACTCAATGTTAAAATATAATATGGTATCAAGAGTATGTGGATTTGAGTCACTCACCATATATCTATGCATCAAGTTCCATAGGACCAAACCATTAGAGTGTATTGAAAAAACTTAAGTCTCACTTAAATTAAATATAAAATTTCAAATTATTTTATAATATCCAACATTAATCCTCACAACTCAATTCTATAAGGATGAGTTAAACTTAAAATAAAAACCTAACATAATTTAAAATGATAATAATAAAAATATCGTTCAAGTTTAATATTATATTTACAATTTTGCTACTCATACCCTTAAATTTTTTTATATTATGGTTAAAGTCACCCAACAATTATGTTTATTGATTTGCGTTATAGTTTTTTTTTTCTTTTTAAAATCTAGATATTTTACTTGAACTTAATTCACGTATGTCGTAAAGAATTCATTGTACGTGAACTAAATTAACATACGTTATTCAATTTAATAAATCACAGACACTACATGAATACAATTCACGTACATCTATGTGGATTGAGTTCACATAGATTGCATGAATTTAGATCACATAAGCTTACATGCAAACTCAGTTTAAGTACATTCCTACGCAATCTCAGTTAACTTACGCAATTTCAGTTCACTTAGGTTCCTACACAAACTCAATTCACGTGAGTTCCTACACAAACTTAGTTGACATATGCATATTGAGTTCTTGTTAAAAATGGAGGAAGAATAAGGAGGTAAAATATGAAAATATAAAGAGAAAGTAGGGTTTAAATAATGATATAAGTAACAAATGGCATTTGGATTATTTCATTTTTATGAAAAGTTTGAGGGATGTGGGTAGGAAAAAAGGGGTGTGAGTAACAAAATTGTTATATTTATTATACCCTGAAGTTAATGTTCAAAATTAAATTGAGATAAATATTTATATTTAACGTCCGGCGATTCTTAACTTATCTATGAGAGAGAAAATCTACATAAATTAAGAGAGAAAATCTACATAAATTAAGGTATGCATTCTCATTGTGAATGTCTTTTAAGAGTTTATCGAGTATGTTTAGAAATAGTCTATGTGTACAATATTTTATTATATAAAAATTATAATAATTTATGATAATAAATGTATATTTTAACGAATGAATAAATAATTGATATTTGAAATTGTAAGTGCAAGTTAGTCCATTAATTTTGTGAATTGGCAAATATATTTATTAAAATATAAAATATCAATCAAAATAATTATTTTGTAAACTTTTGTCATTATATATTTTGACGGGATAATGTAATTGAATATGTAACTCATCAATGTTGATACTAATCAATATCATATTTTGGGATACAAATTTATTAAT
>JBBPBT010000685.1:2817645-2834763 GCA_037974875.1 Cicer bijugum
TTAATTAACATTAAAACTCATAATATTTAAAAATAAAATATTAAAGATGAACTATTTTAATTATTATTTTATAATTTAAAAATATCTTTACTTAAAGGGATCAAATATTTAATTAATTTATTTGACGCGTACAATTTAAATCATCAATTTAGTTAGTCACTATTTTTTAATTCAATTTATAAGATTGTTTTACTAAAAAAACAGACTTATAATATTGTTTTAAAAATATATACTGATAATAAGATATAGAGGGAGTAATCTAATGTTACTATTCTCATAAAAATATGTTGCTATTATTATTTATGAAAATAATAAATTACTATTAGATAAGGGTAAGGAATAAGAACAATTTAGATTTTGGATGATATGGGTGCAGACCAAAGAGGATAGGAATTATTAGAACTATAATCATAATCCATATTGTTTCTTCATTTTGATTTTGAAGTTGCTCTAATTATGGAAGCACTTTCCCTTTCCCTTCCCCTTCCCCCAATCACTGTTAATTCAAATGCCAACTCCATTCCTCTGACTGCTGCTACTAGTTATTCCTCACTCTCTTCCTTACAACACCGTCCTTCTTCCTCAACTACCAAAACCTTCACTTTTGTATTCCTTCTTTCTCTTTTTCTTCTTCTTATTATTATTAATTTACGTGTTTGTGGTTTTTTCGTTGTATTTTTAAAATTAAATGGAAATATGAACGTGAACAGAAATAAAATTTATATTTGTTGGGTTTGGAACATGATGATTGCATTTTCCTTTGCAGAAGAGTGTTGTTCGTGGTCAAGCTGAGAGTGTAGATAATGAGTTGAAGCAAATGAGGGATATGGCTGCTGCCAGAAAGAGATGGGAATCTCTGGTATTTTACATTTTAATTTATTTTCTTTGGATAACATTATTCACCTTGATTATTGTGTATGCTATAAGTGAAATGTGAAGTGAGGAGTTTCTAGTTGAATTCAATTTTCACATTCTTGTTGTTAGTGTCTTAGTGATATGCAATATTTGGGATTGTTGGGTTGGGTATGGCTCATAGTAAGTGATAAGCGGATAAGTTGTCGAGCGTAAATGTTGTAATCTGGACCGTAGTAGTGAAATACAAGTTGTACACTGTAAATCCTAATCTTGAATTATTATAGAAAGGTATCACGGGCGCTCTGCAGGCGGAGACTTAGACACAATTAGCCGAACTCCGTGATCAAACATTGTGCATTCTCTCTTTTGCATTTTTGTATCTTTATTCTGTTGTACTGGGGTTGTTGTTCTAATGGGAATCTCTCAACGGCTTTGGGTTTGAGCATATATAATAAACTGTATAATCTTGTAGTACTTGTTATTGGAGGATGCTATATTTTCTACTATCAAACCCCTTTCATTTTGCAGTTTTCATTCACGTTTGGATCTCAGGATTTTAGCGGGGATTTTTGCTTGTTTGTTTTGTAGATCAGGGATGAAAAAATTAAAGTTCTTACCCCAAGGGAAGCTGGGTATGCAGTACAGCTTTCAAACAAGCCTCTTATTGATGTTCGCCCCTCAAATGAACATAGCAAGGTTTCTCTTATGATGCAGCTCTTGCTTTTGTTTACCTTAGCCAATATATTGCACATATGATTTAGTTATTTACCTCTAGAAGGAGGGAATAAAGAAAGAAATTTGATATTCTAAACATGTTATTGTTGTAGTCAGACATTTATGAAGCTTATTATCACGAGTAATTGATCTTGGTAGCCGTTGAAAGTATCAGATTTTCTTTATACATCTGATTGAATTCTATTCTGCTTTCATAATTCTAGCTCTTAATGCAAAGAAGTAATTTAATTCTTTTGATTTCGTTTTTCACTTCAGCAAACAATCCACACATTATTGTTGTGGTCTTTGATTGTTCTTTTTGCATGTTTTGAAGGCATGGGTGAGAGGTTCGACCTGGATTCCAATATTTGATGTTGATAATGGTTTAGATGTTGGAACCATTCCTAGAAAAATCACAAATTTTGCTATGGGTATTAAAAGATCTGTGTTGACTCTTTGAATACAATTTTATTACTCGCTAAACTTCATTGGAATTCTATTAAATTTAACTTGATTTTATGAACAGGAGGTTGGTGGAGTGGCATGCCTACCCTGTCTTTTGACAAGTATCATAAACAATCTTTGTTTGTTCTTATGACTCTTTCTCTGTGCAACTAAATTTATTATTCATTTATTTCCTCTCTTTAACAGCTCGTTCTTACCCAAAGTTGAGGAGAAGTTCCCCAAAGATACAGAATTAATTGTTGCATGCCAGAAGGGACTGAGGTGATCTTTACAGATTCAATTGATTGCATACTGAATTGAGTTGCTTCTAATTATAATTTTCCATTTTCTTAAAATGCATTTGGTAATTGGTACAGCCCCTTGTGTTTCGAATCACATTTTTGTATTCAAATAATTAAATCTTTGGTTCAGTCAAATTCTGACGGGTGATCCATCTAATCATTTCACAATTGTCTGTTGAACAAACAATGTAAATCTTGTGGGGTTCTTAACCTGATTTTTTGCCAGATCACTAGCTGCTTGTGAACTACTTTATAATGCTGGCTACAGAAACCTATTCTGGGTTCAAGGAGGCTTCGAGGCTGCTGAAGAAGAGGCATGTTTTCCCATTTCCATTTTCTGAAATTTCTGTTGTGCTTTACTCTAATTAAAATTTGGAAAATAAAAACAACTTCTCTGGTGATCTTAATCCTTTTGGCCCTTTGTTGAGCAGGATCTTGTAGTTGAGGGTCAAGTGCCTCTTAAGTTTGCTGGAATTGGTGGTGTTTCGGAATTCCTTGGGTAACTATCTAATCTCACCTTTTCCCTTACTTCTAATGCACGCAATATAATATCATTGATGAAGTCTAACAATTAGGCCTTGTAAGTTGAAGTTCTCTGTAATGTATAACATATAAATTACTTTGTAATTTATGTCGTTTGCAATGTTTTTATCATGAATTCATGCCACATTAGAACATTATACTTCTTACAAGTTAGGATTGCTTTGTAACACTGATATAAAATCTATGTTCAAAATCACTCTATATTGTTTAGTGTATTACATAGGCATAATTTTAATTTGATGCATGCTAAAGACCCATGGTGATTTTTTATAAAAAAAATTCAATGACAAGATAAATTGTATGTTTTTTGGATGTTAGTTTCTCGTGATTTTTTTAAAAAAATTTAAATTACTAAAGTGAAGTTTGATGTTAATAACTATCAATTTCAGAATTGATTTATTTTTGTTCTAGATTGATTGACAGTCTATTGGTATTGATTTATATGGTGTCCTGCCAAAAGGTGAAATTGCATGCCAATTTACAAATCAATTTTGAGATTGGTTGTCAACTTGTAATTATACGCATACAAATAACTTAACTACAATTTTTGTTGTCAGACAGTGTTCTGGAAGATTTCATTGAAAAATGACATAAGAATCTTGTGTTATTTATTTTCAGATTGCCATGAATTAATTAAAACGTGCCTATAAATTCTTGCTGGCAACAATAGCACGAAATTTGTAGAAACTAGCTTTCTGGTTGCAAGAAAATAATAAATTTAAATTAAGGGAGTATTATACAGATTTGAGTTGTGATTCATCGGCTATTTGATTACAACTCTCCCGTTTGTAGCAGAATGTTCATAGCTTATTCGGTTTAGTAATTGCACTGACGTAATTGCATGATACATATATATTTCTTTTTACTTATGATATGCAGGCTTCAAGAAGATTTTACACAATTTAAAAAATTAGAACAATTTTTAAATGTGGATACAAATTTCTGACTGCAATTATTTCCAGTTGGACTGATCAACAACGAGCTGCTGCAGCCAAGGAAGGTTGGGGATATAGATTAGTGTTTTCCGCACGCCTGGTAATTTATCTATTGTATACTTTCAGCTGTGAATTTCATTTCTCAATCTTGACATGTCAAATTTGAATGGTTCTTGCATAGATTGGACTATTTCTTGTTACCGATGCATTATTTATTGGCGCTCAGCAAATTGGGCACTATCTTCAGGAGATTAGGACCCATTGAGATACTATGGCTACATTTGAGTTATTGATTAATCCTGGTGTAGACAATGTTCCTTTGTTTTGGATGAGAAAATAGAGACAACAGGCTGAGGAACTCAATTTTGAATGCAGACCCTTGGTGGAGGCTTATATTCCATCCTTTAGTTAGATTTACCAGCAGGTGCTTTCTGGAATTTATGTCATAATGGGCTTATCTTATTCTTAGGATTATAAATCCAAGTTTAGCTGGGTAGTGGTTTTAGCTTAGGTTTCTTCTGTGTGACTGGCTATGATCTAAGAAGTATTTTTTTGGCCAAACCAATTTCTTGTATTTTCTTAGAAATTTCCAGAACCCAAAAAATGTCATCATACTGCTTCATTACTGTTAATATTTTGTTGTGTGTATGTATCGTAGTGGTTGATATAGTAGATATATTTCGAACTGTGATTACATTGTTGCAGAAACCCTCTCATTGCTGGATAAATTAAGGTATTGATGTGTGTGATTGCATCCATTTAGAATTTCCTCTTTCCTTCTAAAATTAGGTTGGTGATCATTTCTAAAAAGGAGAAAACATTTTGTAACAAATGATAACATTAAGTTGTAAAGTAGCAAGAATCTCTACCTTAAGTTTTAAATTAATATGTATTTTGTCATTTCAGTATAGTGATTTCCATTGCCTTCCCAAAATTCTAAAATCAAGTTGAAGAACACAAAATTATTGAACCAAATGATGATTGACGAGTTGCAGAATCTCACTGCCTTGTTCTTGAGTCCCCTCGTTTTTATGAAGCCCTCGAGTTTGTGGATGAGAGACACTGAACATTTTTTCCATTTTTCCCCAAGCACTAGAAATAGCGAGTTATAAAGGAAAGTAGAAAACTCCAAACAAACCAAGTTCATCCAAATTATTAAACAGGATAATGTTTTAATCTTTGATGAGAAAATTAAAAGTTGATATTAATTATACATGGGATTAAGTCTAGCGGGCTAGACTACCACAACGTGGTGAATACAAGTTTCAATCTCTGCTGAGAGAGATACTCATATTTAGTGCTTTACACCCTCAAATACTGTCAAATAGAATTATCTCAGTGGAGGGAATTAATGAAAAAGCAAAAAAAAAAAAAATTATGCATGGGCGTCAATAAAAAGTAAATTCAGCATTCACATGCTCTTTCTGCCCTATCATGAGTCTTCATAGAAAGTATGGTCTAGCAACAAGAAGAAGATTTTCTCTCCTATGCATTGAGATGCCAAAAACTTCAGTGAGATCCAAGTCTTTGGGTGTAATACAAGGAGGAAGCTCCCAATCAAAGCTGTAGAGAAGTTGAGCTAAAGCAAGCTCAACAACTGCAATGGCAAATGTAATAGCAGGACAACCTCTTCTGCCTGCCCCAAATGGTATCAACTCAAAATCCTGCCCCCTATAATCAATATTACTATCTAAAAATCTCTCTGGTTTAAATGCATTGGGATCTTCCCAACTTTCTGCATTCCTACCAATGGCCCAAGCATTGACAAAAAATCTTGTTTTAGCTGGAACTATGTATCCATCTAAGGTAATATCTTCCATGGATTCTCTTGGGAGTAATACTGGTACTGCAGGGTGCAACCGAAATATCTCTTTTATTACAGCCCCTCATGTACTGCAGTTGATGCAGATCACTCTCTGCAACAACTCGTCTTTCTCCTAGGACGCTACGTACTTCCTTTTGTGCTTTTTCCATAACATGTGGATTCATTAGCAGCTCTGTCATTGCCCAATCAAGGGTAATGAATGTTGTATCCGTTCCAGCAGCAAACATATCCTACAAAAAAGAAATAGAAACAAGGTATAGTCAATATGTCATTTGTCAATTAGGTAAAGTGAATCGAGTAAATAATCATTTTATCCCATAAATATGTGAGTTGGTGTCATTATAGTCTTTAGATATATCGAAACTTCAAACACATTCTGAGTGTGTCTTCTACTAGTAATTTCATGTTTCAAATTGACAAATGAAAGATACGTTGACCAAATTGACTACAAAAAACCCATTTAGTGATTTTTTATAATTTGATATATTAGAGGATTATAGTGACACCAACTAATATATTCAGAGACCCAATGGCAAATAGACTAATACTTTGCCATTTTCAACATATTGAGAGATAAAACCAAAACCATCACATGGTTATTGAAACTTCACTTACCAAGATTATTGCCTTGATATTATCAATGGTGAGCGGCATCTCACCTGAGCCATCCTTCTGCACCTCAAGTAAAATGTCTACAAGGTCCTTACGCTCCTTTACTTTATTGCAAGTTCTGTGTTCATTCACTATCTGATCAATGAGATGATCAAATTTTCTTGAAGTTTCGTGGAGTCTTGCTTTCATACCTGTCAAGCTGTGTATAAACTCCAATGAAGGAAAGAAGTCACCAACACTGAATCCTCCAAGTAGTTCCTGATACTCATCAAGCATCTTCTGGAATCCATATTTTTTATGATCTCCTGCTTCTGAAAAGTCCCTTCCAAATGCTACACGACAAACAACATTATTTGCATACAATCCCAACATCTTAGACAAATTGGTAGTTCCTGGATAAGACCCTGCAACTCTATGAACTAGAGAAGCAACTTCTTCTTCTCTAACAGAACTATATGAGTGTACCCTTTTGGCACTTAGAAGCTCAAGTATGCAAATTTTCCTCACCTGCCTCCAATAAGCACTGTAAGGTGCAAAAGCAATGTCTGTGCAGTTGTAAAAGAGGTACTTAGCTGAAAATAGTTGTGGACGGCTTGCAAGTGCAAGATCATGAGTTTTCAACACTTCTTCTGCTAATCTAGCTGATGAAACCACCACTGTTGGAATTTCTCCAAGTTGTAGGAAAATTATGGGTCCATATTTATCAGCAAGGCTTTGTAAAGATTTTGGAGGCATGGTTCCAATTCCAAGTTGGTGGAGATTGCCAATGAAGGGTATGGTAGGTGGACCTGGAGGTAGATTGGATCTTCTTATCTTTCTTGACTTGTTTATAAAGAAAAGTTTCATCAACAGAGCTATGAAAATGAATACAAAGAGAAAGAATGGTGTATAGATTTCATTGAGCCATTGGAGCAGAGCCATTTGATAGAGTGATGGGAGTGTTGTTCGCAAAGTTCAACAACATGTGATGCCAGTGTTAAGATATAACCTTACCTTATTGCATGTTTCTGTGCTAACATGCGGCTGCCACAGAGACACCGATGTCAGTAGAATGAGTCAATTGCTTCTTAATATAATAGACATAATGCATTAAGCAAAAGTAAACTCCTAAAGCAAGACTCTTCACCTTTTACTACCCAAAAATAATCATAGTTGATCATGACTCTGAACGCTTGTGGAAACTCTCCCAACAAGGTTAACACCAGTATAAATGTATCTCGGAGCCTAAATGTACTTCCTAGCATTTCATCAACTAAGGAGGTGATGTTTAGCCCAAACGAATCAACAACAATAGTCATCAAACCGAAAATAATATATATACAGGTACAAGACAATTAAGATATATGTTGTAAACAAATTGTACATGTTTCAAGTAAACGAATAAAAACACATATATTTTTCAGTAGTAAGACTTCAGCCAAAATGCAATGTTTATATGTCAATGCAAATGATTTCAGAATATCACCTTTTGCAAGAGCACTATGGGTCCTTCTAAGCAACACACCTTTTTTCCGTAGGAAATGTAAAGTCCACCGACTATCGTATACTCAAAATCCCTACAAAAATATGTGGGCTCCAACCAATTATGGACACACCACTTAATTATAAAGAGTTTCTATCCGGCACTCCAAGTGCACCTAGAACCCCCCAAGACGCATGAAAAGACAATTTTATCATTTTAACTATTTAAATTAAGTTTTGAAAGTTTCAAAATTTCGAAATAAACAAGTTTTCAAAATTTTAAAAAATCAAATTTTCGAAATAAGGATACATTTCAAAAATTTGAAATTTTTTGAATGTTTTCAAATTTAGAAAGTTTTGAAAAGAGTAAAATTGTATTTTCATATGGATTGGGGTGACAAGTATAGGTGGGAGGTGCGTAGTAGAAAACTCAATTATAAATGCATGAATGCGGAAATCTTGTTCATTAATCATCAATATTATACAAGATTAAATTACTAACAATTACGTATTTGCATTTTCAGAAATATATCACAACATGTCACATGCAACAATTCTAACAAAGAGTACAATACATCCTTCAAAATAACATGTTAATATAACACTTATTTCGACAAAAATAAACAAATACTTCAACATGGTATACACATAATAGCAACATACCCGAATTCAACACATAGCTAATACAAAAAAATAAATGGAGAGATGTCCTTTTCTTTACGAGCATTCTTCTTAAAACTCTTAAGTAACATTTTTTCTTCGACAAGATTATACTCCTTCACAAAATAAATTATCGCTTATGTCAAAACTCACCTATTCCTAACTCTTATTCAAAATTGTGGAGTTGACTAAAGGTTCACCTTATTCAAAAATGTTATTTAATTAAATAATCACAAATTATAATTTAAGAAACACCATTTAAATCTATTTTTAAAAGATATCGATTTTCTCAAATTAATAAACACACAAACAAATAACAATAAAAAAATATTTTGAATTCATATTTTAAATGTCATTTTACAAGTCTTGCTTTTTAAATTCTAATATAACATGCATGAGATATCCTTAGTTCACTTTCAAAAATTCAACACAATTGAATGTAACACTTTAACACAAAGCCTTTTTTTTTTAAAAAAAAATATTATTACAAGACAAATCAACAACTCTATTATAAAATTATTTTATTTTATAAATTAACATAATTTTAACATAATATATTTTTGTAAAAATCATAACTTTTAATATCCAACAACTTTGAATATTCAATCATTCCTCTTTCTAAAAATATGAGTTTTATATTATTTCAAAATTACGATTTTAATAGAAACATCGCAACTTTAATCATAAAGATATAAATATCAATATTATTAAGTGATTTAAAATAATGATTCACGCTTCAAACCAATTTTCATCAAATGTGACTTGGTGGTACATCAAATGAATGTCAAAACTACTTTTTTAAGTGGTGACTTGGAAAATGAAATACACATGGAGCAACATGAAGGTTTTGTGATTCATGGACAAGAAAATAAAGTTTGTAAGTTAAATAAAAATAAGTCTTTCTATGGTCTTAAACAAACGCCCAAACAATGCCATGAAAAGTTTCATAACTTGATTATATCAAATGAGTTTAAAGTGAATGACAGAGACACATGTATTTATTACAAAATTGAAAAATGGAATTTGCACTATCATATGTCTCTATGTAGATAGTCTACTCATACTTAGTTCAAGCATTCATATTGTAAATACTGTGAAATTATTATTCTGTAACAACTTTGATATAAAAGACATCAGATAGGTTAATGTAATACTTGGAATCAAAATTAACAGGTCAAAAAAGAGAATTTATTTATGATTAATCTCATTATGTTGAAAATATCTTGGCTTAATTGCAATTTTAGTCCCCCTAGTTTAGCTGAATCGCGAAAGTAGTCACCCCATTTTGTTTCTCCTCATTTTTGGTCCCTCAAACAGAATTTTGATCCAAAACTTGGTGAAATTTCTTTTTTTAAAGTCGTACTACAACATTTATGACCATATATATCATGTACAATTGTTGCAAATGAGATCTTGAGGCGTGATCTGACTTAAATATAAGCAAAAAAAATGAAATTTCATCAAGTTTTAGACCAAAATTCTGTTTAGGGGACCAAAACTGGGGAAAAACAAAATGGGGGACTACTTTCGCGATTCAACTAAAATAGGGAGACCAAAAATGCAATTAAGCCAAATATCTTAAAGAAATACAATTACTTTTACCGTAGACCTATTTGCACATCATATGATCCTAGTGTAAATCTCTTCAAAAACATTGGTGAAAGTGTTAGACAAATTAAACATGAGCATTATATGTAGCCTGAAGTATGCCATTAACTAGACCTGTCATTGCCTATATTGTGAAACTATTGTGCATGTTTACTAGTAGACCTAGTATGGAATATTGACACACTATAGATAGTTTTAAGGTACATTACAAGGACCATGAATCTCGAATTGCATTAGCAACGACACCTTAAAATGAGCATTAGCGCATTGTCGTCCTTCGGACTGCCCGAACCTAGGCTTGAGTTAAGTGGTGTATTATTTTTATCAGCACTTAGAAAAAAAAATTAGTGTGTGTTTTCTTTTTCTCCACGATTTATTTTACACATTTTTCTTATGCTTTTCACTAAGTCAACAACTGATTTGATCCGTGTTCCATTCCTCTTATTTTTTGCGTAGAAGATTCGCATATCCAATCAAATTGAATGCGCGATAGTTTCTTAGATCTGGTCAAATTCAACCACGTTTTCTACTCCACTCGACTGCAATATTTTTTTTATAAATAAAGATTTTACTCAATTTGCAATCTACTCCAAAACTTCATATTTTATCGAGTTTTCTCTTTTTTCACCTTCACCCCATATTTTTCTGTCCCTTTACTGAAATTAAATACTATAATTCAGATTTTTAGATGGTCGTAGTACCGTACTTTTTAGTAACATTAACTATCATATTTTGAGAATGTAATTATAGAACAATTTTATATAGTGCAATAGCCGATATAATACTCATAAAATTGAAGTAAAAACCATAAAAATCTAGATTTCAACTTTAAATTTTTTTTCATATTTTTAATTTAATTAATAATGTATAAATAATTAATGTATATAAATAATTCTATATGATAAAATTATATGTAATATCAATTAAAATAAATCAAATCATTATTTATTAATTCAAAAAATTTAAAAAGATATTAAAACTATTAATTTTTAAAATAAAAAGATTAATTTCATAAATATATAATAATAGAAGAACTAAACTACGATTAAGTTTATTTTCTTTGCATTAACAACTTTATTCACTTTAAGAATCCAAATAAAGATCACGATGATTGAAGCACACGTAAACCATGGTTAAAGAATGGACCATCCTTAACCGCACACTGAAGTTAAGAAAATATCCAAATCAACCTAACAAGGAGCGACCGACCAGAACACGTGTACGGTAAGATTTCGTTACAACCGCCTCAAGGATTGTTAGAAAATTAGGGTTCGTTTGTAAGAGATAGGAATCCTTATCGTTACTTTTCACCTGAAACTCTCCGCCTTTTCCATCGAAATCCCTTTGATTTTTGTTGTGCAATCATGGAGATGGAACGTATCGTCGAATTCTCTCGCACTTACATGGATCGCCCCCCAAGGAAGAGGGCGCGTTTGGGCTGGGACATCGTTGAGGTCCCAAAGGTAACCTTTTTTTTCATCCTAAAATCTCAGATCTTGTTTTTTTGGAGGTTTTTTATGTCTCTTGTTGTAGATCTGGTGGATTTTTGTATATTAGGTATGTTTGGTTCAGGTAACGTTGTTCCTTTTGTCTGTTATAAAGCTTTCCGGTTTTATATAACAATTCCCTATTTTGTTTGATTGAATTTTTTGATTTTGATCCTTTTTTTAATTTATCGTCAACCCTAAAAAATAGTTTATTTGGCTTTTTAGCAACTTTTAAACATGGTGATGAAAGTGTGCGTGTGTGTGACTATATATTGTACTACATATGATGTCTATTTGAACAAGGCTTTTAATAATTTCTGTCTGTTCTGAAATTGTTTGTTTTTTATTTGACAAAATTAAATTATATGTTTGTATGTGTATTTTTGCGTTTCTTTTTTATGGTTATAAAAGTGATGATAATTTGTGACGGGGACAAGTTATTAGGTTTTGAAATCATGATTGTGGGATGTGATATTGTTTCTTTTATCTCTTTTTAAGTGGTACATGTATGGATGGCTGTGTGTAGGCTCAGGTAGGATTATTTTGTGCACAAGAGGTTGAGAATATTTCAAGCTATGCTCCTTCAGAACATATCTCTAGTTCTCTGTTTAAGGGAGTTGCTCGAAATGGTTCTCCCCCATGGCGAGATGACGACAAAGATGGCCATTACATGTTTGAGCTTGGAGATAATTTAACATCTCGCTGTAATTACACTTTACCATCATTAAGAAGTTTACATTCATATGTCATGGCTGACTAAATGATATATGATATATGTTTAAAATTATGTCTGCTATTTAACTGAAAGATTCCGCTCATAGACTTAATTTTACGTACTTGTACACAATTCTAAGTAATCCTGCTTCAGGTATAGGAAACATTTATTTTATAACAATAATAATATTGTATGCATTTCAAGATGTAGAACCATTTTGAGCTTTGGATGTTCAAAAATGGATCTTGGAGTTTTTGTGTGCTATTCCTGGATTGCTTAAACCCCGATTACATGATTGCAGATAAGATCCACGGCAAAATGGGCGAAGGAACTTTTGGACAGGTATTGGAGTGTTGGGACAGAGAAAGGAAGGAAATGGTTGCCATAAAAGTTGTTCGTGCTATAAAGAAGTATCGAGAGGCAGCCATGATTGAAATTGAGATGCTGCAGCAACTTGGGAAACATGATAAAGGGGGCAATCGGTAAGTACTTCGAGCTTTATAATTGATATAACTATATATATATTCTACCACATTGTAACACCTTTGATTCTGTTGCATCGGTTAAATGGGTTTATTCCTTGCAGTTGTGTGCAAATACGGAACTGGTTTGACTATCGTAATCATATATGTATTGTAAGTATTTGATTGATTTGTGTGGATTGATTTCCCCAATATACCTAATTTGGGGGTTAAGATGTGGGTGAATTCAAATGGTTGCAACAGGTGTTTGAGAAACTTGGACCAAGCTTATACGATTTTCTTCGGAAAAACAATTATCGTTCATTTCCCATTGATCTTGTTCGCGAGATTGGAAGACAACTATTGGAATGTATAGCATGTGTGTAGTTTATTCTTGAACAAGTTTTCTGTACTATTTTAGCACTTTATCATATTTGTAACGTGTCTTTTCTTTTTTCCCTCAATGAAGGTTGGTTTTCTAATGGTGTGTTACCTTTCAAATAATTGCAGTCATGCATGACTTACACATGATCCACACTGATCTGAAGCCGGAAAACATACTTCTGGTTTCATCAGAGTATCTTAAAATCCCTGACTACAAGGTACTTATTTTTTTGTCTCTGAACCTGTTTATTTTCTCTTGGATTTATCTATTTTAGACATTGCTGATTTGAAATTGTTTATTATGATTTGATGCATAAGATTTATCTTTTAAATATATATTAGTTATAGCCTCTATGACCCACTTTTTTAGATTTATCTAAAAAACTACATTATGGGATATTAGCTTAAACAACCAAGTTACCAATTGAATTGTTGGATATGATATCTGACATCCATTATTGGATATTCAACAGAGTTCATCCAGATTACCATGCTCCTTTTTCAAGAGAGTGCCTAAGTCAAGTGCCATAAAGGTTATTGATTTTGGCAGCACTACTTATGAACGGGAAAACCAAAACTACATTGTATCAACACGTCATTACCGGGCACCTGAAGTTATCCTTGGTATGTATCCACGTTATATAATTATATAATTGCTGTGGTTCAAGAATGCTGGTTCATGCAGTTAATTTTGTTCATATGCTTAATGCTTCTTATTTTTGGGGATCCTTGCTTATTGATCTATACCTGAGTCATGGTGCAGATTATTTCAGCTGAGTAGTTTATTTGGTAATGGTTTTGTAGGACTTGGGTGGAGCTATGCATGTGATATATGGAGTGTCGGCTGTATATTAGTCGAGTTGTGCACTGTAAGTTTGTCTCTGAATACTTGTGAAAACATTAGTTGGTATTCAAGTTGCATTTTATTTTTAGTATTCTTTTAAATCAGCTTTTATGCTTCTACTGCAGGGTGAAGCTTTGTTTCAGACTCACGAAAATTTAGAGCATCTTGCCATGATGGAGAGGGTGCTTGGTCCATTTCCGCAGCAGATGTTGAAGAAAGTTGAGTAAGTAATTTACCATGGGAGCTTTCTATGATTTCCATTTTATTGATCTTAAAATAACCAGTGTTCCTTTTTCTTGTTTTGATTAGTCGACATGCTGAGAAGTATGTCCGAAGGGGGAGATTGGACTGGCCAGAAGGTGCAACTTCAAGGGAGAGTATTAAAGCTGTAATGAAGCTTCCTCGACTGCAGGTTTGTTTTCAAATCTGGTCATGGTAAAGTTCTATTCAGTTATTGAAAAGGCGACGTTGAATAGATCATGTTGTGCTTAACTTAATTTTTCTACTTGCAGAACCTTATAATGCAGCATGTCGATCATTCAGCTGGAGATCTTATACATCTTTTGCAGGGTCTACTTAGATATGACCCCTTTGAAAGACTTACAGCTAGGGACGCCTTAAGACATTCATTCTTTATGAGAGATCACCTTAGGAGATGATTATAGCCATTTTTAGAGGTCTAGTGTCCAAGTTGAATCTGTCAAAAATGCAAATATGGGTGCGTGGAGGAGAACGCTTGTAATTAATATGGGCTTAGTTGATAAGTGAGGATGGTTATACAGCAGCACCTTCCCCTCCAAGCATGTTTGACCCAATACTTATTTATTTTTAAAATTTATTGAAGATATATTCTTACAAACCCGTAATCTGCGGGTAATGTACAAAACAAATGTAGTGTTTTTAAGGCATTATCGATAATTAAGGGGTGGACAGAAACACCTAAATCTGACCTGAAATCGAAAAATCAGAACCTACCGACCATAGCTTTAATATGTAGAAAAAATTAGTATTAAAATACTGAACGATTGAAGCCCCCCATCTTAATTAGTTGTCTTAAGTTGAAATGAAGTTTTAGTAGTACCTATATAAGAGTAGGTATTTAAAGTATTTTAACTTTCCAGGCTACAATTAATTTTCAAGAAATGTGACCACCGACATACAATTACTTTTTTGTTTGTTTTTTTAGGCATAATTTTCTTATTTGTTTTTATTTTATTTTATCATATATCTGTTTACTTTTTTATTTTATTTTGAAATTAAAGACCTTTCAAGAAAGTCAGAATATAAAACTAAACGAATCAAGCTAAACTGTAAAAATTATCATCTAGATATTAATGATTCATTATCTAAAATTATAGAAAATGTTATAAAAAACTAATGACTCTACTATACTAATTCACAAACTATTAGAAACATCAAACTAAAATTAGAAACTATAAAAACTTTAACAAAGTTCTCTAATATCTTATCAAATTAATATTTTGTGAATTGACGACTAATTATTTGTCAATTCTAAAATTAGTTACTAAGTAATTAATTGAGTTGGATTAAAAATAAGAGAATTTTTTTAGAATGCACTAATACTTTTGATTAAAAAAATGTGCTTTTTATTTAGAATCCACTCCACCCCATTTTGTAGTTGGATTAGACAGAATAGATGGATTGTTTTGACGGATTCAACCCGTTTTATCTTTTCTATTTTATAGTTTATATAATGCACCACAAATTTAATATTTTATGTAAGGATTTAATTCTATATAGTTACCAGTTGCTAAAATATTTTTTACACCATGGGTTTCAAACATTTAAAAAATTTAAATGGTAACATTTTATTCTTTTTATTAAAAATAATTAAATTTAATTAAGTCAATAAAAAACTAATGTATTCAATTTGTTTGAATTAAATATATAAAGTTATGTTGATTAGATTGTCGCTTATAAAAATAACAGGTAGTATTATAAGTAAAAACTATTTATCAAATAAAAAATCAAAATCTATTTAATCCACGGAAAACTAATTAAAATCTAACTAAAACCACACATCCCATCATATACTACATAGTTCTCAGCGTGTCTTGAATTGATTATTACATTTGTTAAAAATATTGATCTAAAAACAATATCCACTTTAAAATAACTGTCAAACGATCAAAATGATGTGAATAAAAGGAACTACTTGAAGTGTGTAGTCAAAGAATCTATGAGATTACATCCACCTGCTCCTCTTTTAATACCAAGAGAGACTTTATCTGATGTGAAAATAGAAGGTTTTGATATTCCATAAAAAAAAGAGTGTTTGTGAATGCATGGAAAATTCAGAGGGACCCTGAATTTTGGAACAAGCTAGAAGAGTTCATTTCTGGGAGAAGGGGTTGTCTTGGAATTTCATTTGGACTTTCATCTACTGAATATGTTCTTGCTAATCTCTTGTATTGGTTTGATTGGAAGCTGCCTAAGATTGGTGATCATGTGCTAGACATTGACATGAGTGAGGTTTATGGACTCACTAATAGCAAGAAACTACCACTTTATCTTGAACCTACAATACACTCATATGAATCTACATTATCACATATCATGTGAATATTGGTAATGTTGCTAGCTAGTTGGTGTCGGAGTTGCTTGAAACATTTTGAAAAATGTCTCACATTACTAAATATGGTAAAAGAACAGGGATCAAAATGTTCTTTCTCCATTTATTTTTTTAAGTGTGAACGTGTGATATTTTAGAGAAGTATATGTGTAGTAAAAGAAATTTACATAATATTATTTTCTGATTTTAATTAAATACAAATTATGATTTGTCTCTAATTTTAAATTTTTTTATTTTCATGTTATTCTTGTTTTGTGTATGTGGTATTGTGTTAGTAGTTGGGTATACCCCTTCCCTAGAGGTTAATCCTTGACCTGTGTACACGGAATAGTTATGTAGCTATTTTTTAAAAAATTATTTAGCTAGTTAAGAATTTATGTTTAAAAAAAATTGAATTTTTTTCTTATATCTATTTTATTTATTTTTATTTTTTTATTTTTATTTTTTTATTTTTATTTTTATATTGAGAAAAAATAACTGTATTGTAGTATTTTTAATTTTCATAATTTAATTTATTAATTGATCAGTACACTTTTGAATAATGTGAAATTATAACCAACAAATAAAAAAAAATATTTTTTATTTGATATATTTACAACAGAAGTGTACATTATAAACAATAAAATAAAATAAAGAAGAATAAAAGTTGCATCTCATTACTTTCCGGATTTTTTA
>JBBPBT010000685.1:2840025-2859222 GCA_037974875.1 Cicer bijugum
AGCATTTTCCAATCAATCTCCTACATAATCTAATAGAAAATATGTTGTTGAGTAAAATAGAAAGAAGAACAAAGAGATACAACAACTATAATAATAATAATAATAATAATAATAATAATAATAATAATAATAATAATAATAATAATAATAATAATAATAATAATAATACATTCGGTATGTAGCAGAAGTTTTGTTTGGGGAAAGTTTGAAAAATAAACAAATAAAACCATCGTTTGCAGTAATTATAAAATCAATATTAGTTGGGGAAAATAATTACCGGGAAATTTTTGTGAGGTTGAAATTTTAGAGTAATTTTTTTATCATTAAATAAAAAACTGTGTTGTGTTTCTCTTGTTATATTTACTGGCGTATTTTTCTTTGTTGGTGTTATCAAGAACGGTTTTAAACTTCAATTAAACACATACACAGATACTACATAGAAAGATTTGGTTCTTGATTGGACACGAATGAAGGTTGGATCCCTCCATTATCTTTAAATGTCAGCTTCTTTAATTCTTCATTACTTGTTTCTTTGAATTAAACTAATGGCTTTTTCTGGTTTCGGTTCTTTCTTCTTCAATAAACAAACGCGTTCTTGACCAGTTTTTTTTCTCTTTGTTGATTATTCAAGAATCTTCGATCTTGTCAATCCTTTCGAAACAGATGTTTTCTCATTCTTAATTGTTTGACAGATGATTGTTGAGAATCGATGAAAATGTTTGGACGAGGTTCTGGTTTGTTTTAATTGCAATTAACTTTTGACAACATGATGTTTCTCAAATTGATCCCATTAAATCTATTGTTATTGCTTTTTCCACGGAACCAATTGTTGTTTGCCTTTCATTTTGTTGCCCCTTCATTTCTTTAACTGACGTATGTTGTGATACATATTCTCATTCTTGAAATTATTCTTAAACCTTCAATTTTATTTACGTATATATGAGCCAAATATCCCAGCATAAATTTACTTTTGTTAAATATTTTTGTAAGAGATATTATCTATTAAGTTGTAAATGCAATTAATTCTTTTTTTCACAAACTAAAAAAAAAAAAAGTAGTATTTATGAACATGATAGACCCAAGTTTAGCTTTAAAATGGATATACTTTGTTATGTGATTTATGTGAGAGTTTGGAAACCTTGATGACCTTAAATGAGAATGCATAATGAATTTTTCATTCGTAGTGTAAAAGTTTGATATTAAGATACACCTTTTACTCCTTGTCATTTCTCTCTTCCCTTTACATCTCCCACCTCAACCCAACCCCTCCAACAAATGCTTCTCATTGCTATTATTAGGTTCTCATTTGAAATTCAATTTATTTCTACCTTTGTGGCAGTATGTCAAAGTTACCATTCATCGTCTCTCTTATATCATTTGTCTTCCCCTCTCTCTTTACCATTTTCTCTATATCACTCTTCATCTCTGTTCTTTAAGTATCGTAAGTTTTGAGAAGTCACATCCCCTATTTTTGCAAAACCTTACAATATATAAAGAAGTTGAATGAAGAGAGATAAAGAGAAAAAGGGTTGAGAGAGATAGGACGGAAAAGGAACATGGGAGAGATGCTGAAGAATGATTTTGAAAGTTCGCAGCAAAATGATTGAATCACAAGTGAGAATCCAAGTAATTGTTTGAAAAACATTTGTTGGAGAAGTTGGGTTGAGCTGGGATATGTGAAGGGAGTGAAAAATGATTAGGGGTGAAGGGTGTATGTTACTATCATGAACTTCAAATAAATTCAACCTCATATGAGTGGGACTTAGAAATTAATAGAGATAAATATGGATTAAAAACCTATGAATCAAAAGTATATTTAAATTTTATTTTTAATGTGAAAGTCGAATGACATCATTAATGCAATTTTAATTATAAGTTTTTTTTATCACAAGATAATATTTATTGAACTTGAATCCCATATCGAAATATAAAAAGGGTGTATATATATAAGCCTAACTAGTACGGAGCACGTGCCAAGCATGTATGAGGTAATTGTTTACATAAATTTCAATTGATTGTCTTTTTAAATGATTTTAATTAAATTTGAATCTTTCCAATTTTTATACATATGATTACATAGTCATTGATATCATATTTTAATGTTTACATATTCACCAATTTGTTTTTATCGAGTCAATAATATTGATTTTATATCAAATAGAGAATTACCCAATAATCCATTATAGAGAATAAACAATAGACTTAATTTAATGATTTGTTTCAATAGATTTTGGATCTCTAATTACTTGTCAACACCATTCGATCTTGATTTTATCATTGAAATTAGCTTTGAAAATGCAATCCGGACTTGCTGCATGGGAACTTCTCTTTTATCTTTATATGCAATTATTTTTGGCTTCCTCAAATCATTTCTAACCAAATTGATTAGACAACAACCTCCCAGCCAAACTCGAAGATATCAGCAAGAATGTTCATGAGCAGCATCTATTGCAAATGATTGTCTTGTTGAATGTAGTGTTAAGCAGTAATACTGATTCTGATGCAAGTATATATATACTTAAAGGGATGAAAATTGCATGTTTTACACTATGTACTAATGCTAAATCTTTCCTATCAATATGTCAAGCCCATTGCATGTTTATTTTTGGATACTATTAACAAATGATGCAGTGAGTTCTATGCTGCTTTCATGTAATACAAAAGTTAAGATTTTACATTGAGAGTTTTCATTACAATGTTTTTTTTTTATAGATCATCATATCAAATGATTATATTATGTTCATTTAAATTATTGGAGCCAACGATATCGCTGTTTGATTGTAATAAAATTAGAATCTTTTGTTGGCTTTTTATCCTACCAATATCTTTCTGTTGTAGTCTCATTGCTGCACCATCGTGATGTTTCTTGCAACATCTTAAGTTCATATTTTGTTAATGTTGTTTCAGAAAATTACTTTTGAAAAATAAATAATGCCACCGATGAAATAACTGGGTTGAGTCGCGGAAAACAACCCAGATCACTGTATCGAAATTCTACTGCTGTAGAAAACCGATCTGGAATTACACCATCTGTATGGCAGTCGTGTGACTGACACTCGTAATATAGCATGAAGGCTACTCAAGAAAATAGAAGAAGAAGAAGAACGGGGGAGAAGTGAGAAAAGCCTCAAATTCAGAGAGCTTTTGGTGTACTTTTCTAAATGAGGTGAGGTCTGTATTTATAGGGGAGTCCAGTAACTGGATCTGCGAAAATGGGGGATCCAAGAGGCACTGAGTCCATCAGCTGACTGCGCCTCAAATTTAGGAAACGTGCTTTGACTTCCATTATTGACCGGACAACATAAGGAAACGTGGGATTGACTCAGTTTAGGGTTTTGATCGGGCAAAAATCTGAAACTTAGTCAAATTAGGGTTTTGACTAGGCAAATAACAGAAGCTTAGTCCGTTTAGGGTTAGACTGGATCAGAACATTGACTCTGACTTTGTGGATGACAATTTCGTAATTAACGCAAGCATATAATTAATTAAAAAATAACTTTGTGAAGGGTGGCGGCGCGTGTGGTGGTTCATTTGCTTGCATTCTCCCTCCTTCACAAAATTGGGGTACCCCTTGGGGCCCAACCCAAGTGTGAAACTAACACCTTATAAAGGCTTTAAATGAGTGTGTTCCCTCCTATGTGAGACTTCTCATTTTTCAATTCACAACCATCTTAAAAGCCATTTCATTTATATTCCATCATTTCCGACAGTTAATAACATTGATCATTATTAGAGTTTTTTTGTAGAATTTCTATGGTTATGAGTTTTAATTATAGGAGGTAATGAGTTGTTACAATTTTATGGGTAGTTTTATTTTTATTAATTTTTTATTATCAATTTGTTGTATTCAAAGGTTGTTAGAAACAATGAAAGTGTGTGTTTCAGTTTTCATAAGTCTTGTGAGAATTTCTTTCCAGTTTCCTACTCGAGAGTTAAAAATGCAATATGATATAACTCAAGCTATATAACTGCCAATTTTTGAAGATGAGGATTATTTGTTGTTTTTGAATTTCGAAAAACCTTTGAAAATATTATTGGGTTGAGTCACGGACTATGTCGCTCTCTACGTTTGGAGACACTGCCCTTGTGCAAGACCCACTCGAAAGAAGTACGAATATCCTCCTATATGGAAGTTCTTCATTTTTTTAATTTACAACAACACTAGTTCTCGTAAATATTATTATTATTTCTAATAAATTTTCATTAAAGCATCATCATTTCCAACATTTTCACATATGGGCAACAAACGTGGAAGCTTATCTTGATGTTAATGATCTTTGGGAGGTTGTTGATAATGATTATGTGATTGATCTATTATCGAACAATTCAACACTTCCACAAATCAGAAATCATAAGGAGAGAAAACAATAAAAATCGAAAGCAAAATCTTATCTATTTTATGTTGTTTATGAAGCAATCTTTACAAGAATTATGACTTTGACTTTGAAATCAGCCAAAGCAATTTGAGATTTTCTCAAGCAGGAGTATGAAGGAAATGAGAAAGTCAAAGGAATGTAAGTGTTGAATTTGATCAGGGAGTATGAGATGTAGCAGACGAAGGAGTCAGAAACAATCAAAGAGTGTTTTGATAGACTTCTAAGCATGGTCAACAATGTGAGGTTGCTTAGAACCTAGTTTTCTGATATAAGAATAGTTTAAAAAATCCTTAGAGGTTTGGATCCACCATTTCTTCTTTGGAAAATTCCAAAGCTATGTCAACAATTACTTTGTCCAAATTGGTGTATGCTTTGCAAGCCCAAGAACAAAGGAGACTTATGAGGGAGGAAGGCACGATTGAAGGTGTTTTACAAACTAAACTGAAGCTCATTAAAGATTACAAAAGAAAAAAGAAAAAGGCTTAAAAGAGCAATTTTGAAAAAGGAGAGAGTTCTAATAAAAAGAGTAAAGTTGAAAATGAGAAGGCAAGTAATTTTTCTTAAAAAATAGGTCATGTAAAAAAACTCGAAAATGAAAGCATTTTGGTGCTCCTTTATTACACTCATCAATCATTTCTAATGGGAGATATATTTAATCACGAATAAAGATAACTGAAACATGGATGATATATCTACACATTTGAATGTCAAATTCACAAAGAGTCACAACTTTTAGAATTCAACAAACACACGAGAAAACATTAAAGTTATATCTAATTTTTAGATATTCAAATTACATAATATTTATTTGTGTTTAAATGTTTATATAAAATATCAGACTTAATGACATTTAAAATTGTATTACGTAGATAATTAAAAAATTATAAGTATATTTTTGTATTAGTTAACCATTTATTGTACATAATTAATTATGTATTTCAAGTGTAGTAATCATCTAATACATTGTTGCAAAAATTTATCGTAAATTTTTGTCTCAAATATTGAAATTTATTGTCCAAAAATTAGATATGTATATTATACATAAATTTAATGAACCTTTTTTGAAATTCATGTAAAGAAGATATATATCTCTCTAATTTAAAGTTTTGGCTAACAAAAAAGAAATATAAAGTTATCAGCATTTAGACGGTACTTCCATGTCTATCTGTCCACTTTTTTTATTTTATTAATGAATGTTAATCATGTTGTATTTAAAAATCAGTGTATGTTTACCATAAACGTAATTTTTATTTTAAATGTTTCTCTTCAATTCTTTTAAAAACTATTAATAATGTTAATAGAAAAATAGGCTACACAAAATCTATCCATTTATTATAGGTATAGATATCTTTTAAAAAACTAAGATGGATTGATATGGGTGAAATCTGCCGATAAACCGATTTAAAACGGCTGTTCTTTCAAAATCGTATTTTCCTTTCCTTGTATATATCATTCTTCTTAGATTCTCCATGATGTAAAACCGCGACAATGATAAATTCTAATCCTTTGGAACTTCAGAGCCGTAACAATCACGTATAACAATTTGGTGTTTTATGGGTGTGATCAGAAGAATGGTGCCACCACTACTACCACCACCACCTAAATGCAACACGTATCCCTTTTTTGTAGCTTCATATAGTACGAGGTTTCTCAGTATTTAAACACACATGACCAACCAACAACATAGTACATCAAAGAAAAAGAAGAAGAAAAAAAAAACAAAGATAGATATTTTGTGCATGTCAATCAACATGCTGGAAGGAAAAATGTTTCCACATCTACCATCATTTCTAAAGCAAGTTCCACACGACCTAAATTCCACCCTTTTCATGTTTCTTTCATTCTTCATCAGCATGCTGTTTGTGTTCAAGTTTACAAGAAGAAACAAACTTAATCTACCTCCATCCCCACCTAGATTGCCAATAATTGGAAACTACCTTCAACTAGGAAAACTTCCCCATCGCTCTTTTCAATCCCTGTCACAAAAATATGGCCCTGTAATGCTGTTGCAGCTTGGTCAGATTCGTGTGTTGGTGGTTTCCTCAGTAGATATGGCAAAAGAAGTCATGCAAACACATGACCTGGTTTTTGCGAGCCGACCATGTTTGACATCAGCAAAAGCCCTACTATATGGATGTAAAGACATTGCTTTTGCATCTTATGGTGATACATGGAGACAGAAAAAGAAGCTGTGTGTGATTGAATTGTTGAGTCAGAAACGGGTGCAGTCAGTGCAGTTTATTAGAGAAGAGGAAGCTGAGGCATTGGTAGATAAGATACATAAAGCGGTGAGTTTGAGTAATGATGGCTGTGTGAACCTTAGTGAGATGCTGATTGCAACAGCAAACAACATAATCTTTAGGTGTATATTTGGAAGGAAATATGATGGTTGCCATTTTGGAGAGGCTGGAAGGGAGATAATGGCTCAAATTTCAGATTTTAGTACGAGAGATTTGTTTCCTTTGTTGGGTTGGATTGATGTTCTCACTGGCCAAATTAAAAAATTTAAGGTCACTTTTGAACAAATGGATGATTTCTTCGATAGTATGATTGTGGAGCATAAGATGGGTAGGAGGGACCCCAACAAGAAAGATTTCCTAGATATTCTACTTCAACTTCAGGATGATGGTCTTTCAGACTTCGAGCTCACACAAAATGACTTAAAAGCACTCTTAATGGTCTTTCTTTCTATCCCTTTATCTCCATCGAAAAACAAATTCATCACCAATTTCTATTCAAATATGTTGCAAAAGCAATTAAAAAATATTGGTTTATGTAATCTCAACTAATTAAAAGCTCAAAATATATGAAGTGCCTAATTTATAAAACATCAGAAGTTGTTTTTATATTAGCATGAGTTGATTGGCAATGGCTAATAAGCATTATAATCTGTTTTGTGTTTTCATAATTTCAGGACATGTTTTTAGGAGGAAGTGACACAACTTCAACAACAGTAGAATGGGCTATGGCAGAGCTAGTAAAAAATCCAGGCATAATGAAGAAAGCACAGGAGGAGGTAAGAAGGGTTGTAGGGAATAAATCAAAAATAGAGGAGAGTGATGTCAATCAAATGGACTACATGAAATGTGTAATCAAAGAAACTTTGAGGCTACATCCAGCTGCTCCTCTTTTAGCTCCTAGAAAAACAACATCTAGTGTTAAACTCGGGGGGTATGATATTCCTGATAAAACAATGGTATATGTTAACGCATGGGCAATCCAGAGGGACCCTGAATTTTGGGAAAGGCCAGAAGAGTTTCTACCTGAGAGATTTGAAAACAGCAAGGTTAATTTCAATGGTCAAGACTTTCAATTTATCCCGTTTGGTTCTGGGAGAAGAAAATGCCCAGGTATTGCGTTTGGTCTTGCTTCCTCCGAGTATACGGTTGCTAATCTTTTGTATTGGTTTGATTGGAAGCTACCTACAAATGGTGCATCTCTTCAAGACATAGACATGACTGAGAGATTTGGGATCACTGTCAACAAAAAAAATCCTTTGTGCCTCCAACCAATACGATACAGCAATTCCTAAGAATAATTTCACACTTCTTTTTATACTTATCCATCTATAGTAAAAAATAAGATCAACAAAAAAGATCTTTTGTGCCTCCAACCAATACCATACAACAGTTCTAAGAATAATTTCACACTTCTTTTTATACTTATCCATCTATAGTAAAAAATAAGAGACAGTAAAGGTGCTCATCTCTAAACACTGATCATCATAGCTTATTTTGTTTTATTGCTTTTGTAATGCAACGTGTAGTGAACAAGTTTTATGCAAATAAATTTCAAAAAATGTGGTTAGTGGCTTTCAGTTTCACAGTCAAGCAAGCAAGTTGGGCTGTCTCAAGCGTTTTCTTCACTTTGACCTTTTCATTTTTGCCCATTTTCAGACACTACACACTGATGAGAACGTGTTTCCTATCACGGACGAATGAAATAGAGGTAGAATGGGAACATAACACAATTAAACGTACCTTACAACCAGAGCTTTTCTTAGATACATCTAAGTCATCTTTTCACTTCTTCATTTCTCTCCATTAAATCTCTTCAAGACACACCAGTGACTAGAGAAAAGGACTGCGATTTGAATCACTCTACAATGGCAATTAGTATTCGTTTTCATACTTTATCTTTCTCTATTGGAACCCGTTGGGCACTGATTGAACCAACACAACTTGCATGGCAATAATGATTTGGGACCAACAGGATTTAAAGAGAATGGGAAAGTTTTTTTTTCAATTAAATGAAAAATATGATGTGTTCTTTTCATGTATAATAGACTGGGAAGGGCTTACAAGTTACAACCCGTGACAACTATGCAGCCTATAAATTTCTATTCTTATTGTATAATCATCAAACTATATCTTGCTATCAAAATTGGAAGGAGAAACCATCTCGAGGCTTGCCTTCAAGTATAAATCAACAGGCCTACATAAAGTTGTTCTCATATGTGCCATTCACTAATGATGATTCGAGAGTCGAGGCATTTCAGAAAAATCACCAGGCATGTATACGTTCTTCGGGCAAAAGTGGAGGATTCCTTAGGCAGCATAGCACACTAACACATGACAGCAATACTTGGCCTCATAAACTAATCTGCATGAAGGTGGTGCTTTCTCTTTCGGCAACGATTAATATACCAAGTGGCATGTTTCTGTAGGCCCATGCCCATGAGAACCTTGAGGCTTGTGAGCATAACATAGGTCATTGCTAAAAAAAGCAGAATCCAGAAAATTCTCCATGGAAGAGGATTTTGAGGAATGTTTGCAGCAAATACTGGGGTTAGCACTCGAATAACCTAAGAAAAGTAATAAAAGGAAAAAGTATATACAGACCTTTAATCGGATGCCAAAAAACCAGAAAAACTAAATAAACATATCTAAAACTCATTTATGCTTACCACACACGCCGGAGCAAGGGGGACAAAGGTTAGGTTTTTCTTTACACCCTCAGTTTGCAAATTTAGAGTCTACAAAAAGTGAACATTCAAGGTCAGACGTATATTCTTAACACACAAAAAGGTTAATGCAATGTTCATGTCATAATTATAAAGATCCAGAACGATACATAATTCTTAACACACTAACAGTAGCTTTCTTAGGTGTCAACTAAATACCATCTTTTTGTTTCGACACAGTACACTTCTATGCACGAATGCATAATATAGTTCTTCACTTTTTAACACTATGGAAATAAACTACATGAGCGGGAAAGAAAAAAAAAAAGGGAAAATGTTATCCAAGACAATTGAAAAATCGGAAAAAAGACCAGATTTATTTAATTTAGAAAACTGAACCATAAACTTTCTTCTCATTAAAAACATTGTGGCAAATGACTGCAAAAGGCATTTGAAATATATTCATGGAGGATCTTGGTGCATTCAGGTGTGTTGCTAAAAAATCCACTCAACTTTTCAGCTAAAATAAGCAATTTGAATGAAGATACAACATTATCTTATCAAAGTGGTTCGTTCCAGCTATATATAGAATATACCTTCCAAATAATAAACAACTAATCATATTGCAATAACAATATCAACATAAGAATAAGAAGAAATACCTGTTTACATAAGTCTTCAAGGAACTCAGAGTATGCAATGGGCTTAATGTCATTGAATTTAGCAATGAATGAATGCTTGATAATATCAATAGTCATTTCACATATATAAACCAGGAGGATATTCTGCGCGATATAAAAAGTGTCAGGAGCAAGACAAAATCCATTGATTCCACATGATAAATTAAACTTCTTCAATAAATCGTAGGAGCAAAAATATTTCCAAATCTTACAGTGAGAAAGCTTTCAAACCACGGACCCTCTGCCTCAAGAATATTTTGAGCCAAAACGAATAAGATAAATGCTGAAATATGAAATCTCTCCACAGAATCTGCTTGTCACCATAAGTAATGGGACAAAATAAATTAACAAGTGGCGAGACCAAATGAAAAAAACTAACGTAAATGACAAATGCAGAACAAACATCTTATTAAACGCATGCTCATTTAGCCCATTTCAATAAATAAAAAAATGACTTGGTGCGTGCATGTGCGTTTTTAATATTAGATGCAATTTCAATGTATGAAGTTTACACTATCAGTACTTCCTGCAAATAAACTTTACTAAAAAAAGCAGCTAACCAATATATATAAAATTATAAACAATTTGAGTGTGACCGTGACCAATAGGATGCCTGAACTGATGAACTTTAATACTATATTTAAAAAATACATTACAAGTGAGTTTTAGTTATATCATATTTTAAACACTTCTTTATGTGTATGTATAATTTCAAAGCTGTTAGTTATATCATCTAATAAAAGTTGAGTTTTATTATATCTATATATTGATAGCAAAACAAATGTCAAACCTTAACTAAATTCAAACTTTTTTTTACACAACAAAAAATTGGGGAAGGGGAAATGATTATTAATAACGGTGGCACTAATGGCTATTTTATAATTGTCCCATATAGGATTTGAACCATGTCCCTTGAGGTTACAATGTCAAACTCTTACCACTAAACTGACACCTCGGGGACATTCATTTCATTTGTCTCATCCCCAACATAAAGAAGTAGAAAACAAATAAATTCTGCACAAGCATGTTTGTTACAACGGAAAGAAAAACACGATTACAATTTTTGATTGTATGAAAGACAAACCAAATCCTAGAGTAGCCTGGGATAAACAAACGCTTTTCCAAATATATCTTCATTATTTATAATTATAGTTATTGCATGACCACCCATAAAAACTATATGGAATACAATACAGTTCTATTCCTAAGTATCTGTCACATTGGAATAAATTAGTCATTTCCAATAAAAGACTTTGCATTCCCTTCCCGATTCCACAAAAGTTGACTCCACTTAAACATGCTCTTAGAACTATAAACAAATATAAATGGAGACAGACAATTTAATGCAAAAGTTTTGCCAGATCCTACTTACACGGCACAGGAGTAAGGCGCCAAAGAAGGAAAAAACAAAATCTAGGCACTACTCACTAAACTCAAATAATAGCATTCAGAAAAAAGGCACAAGTGTTGAGGTACAAACATCAAAGAACTTTACTTCACTTACATCATTAATAAAGAAAGCGATGTGGTCCTTTTAGTTTGACTTGTTTCCTAAATTGGTTCTTTAATATTTTTTCCTATGTTGATCCTTTAAGCTTCAAAATGTGTAAGTCCAAAAGGTTTGATGAGATTGCTTTTGTTTGGTGTGGTTTGATTGAGAGAGGGTTGAAGCTTGACTTTAAGCATGCGTTGTGCTTGTTGTTGATGTCATCAATGGTGGGGGCCTAAGGTCAATCGCTTGGTTTATAATGCTTTCATTAGAGGCAAGAGGGCATTTTTTTAACAAAGTTAAACAAAAATCCATAAAAAGGACGAAGTTGTGCATGTTTCAAGACTTAAAGGACCAATATGGAAAGAAAAAAACTTAAATGATCAATACGCGAAAAAAGTCAAACTTAAAAGACTGCATGTGTATTTTGCCTAAAGAAAGGCATATAATCTTTAAAAAAATATATTGACAAGAGTAGCTCATATAGCATTATGACAATGAGGACATGACAAATTACATGAAGGTGTTTCGCATGTTGGAATGTAGAAGTGAAAAAAAAAGCCAAATAAGCTGCAATGGGAAAGATAACTTACCAAAGTAAACCAAACTGTGAACATTATCCTTGCTGTATCGCTTAAACACATTGCTTTTAATCTCAGCAAAATTATTTGACACCAGCAAAGCTAACAATGCGTTGTTGTGAGAAACTATACAGGTTGATAAAGTGATTGCCTGAGCTAATAAGATAAAAGAATGAACAAGTAAGACTGGTTAAGGAATCACAAGCCTATAGTTTTTTCTTGTCTTAACAGAAGAAAATAGTTATCCAAAACCAAACAACCGTGGAAAAGTCATCCCAATGAGGAAGGATATTTGAAGCTACCACAGCTAAAGCTTGATCACAAACAAATTTCCAAAGCCAGAATCTCATATTTTCTGGAGGGCAATTTGCTAGTCCCTCAGCAGAATGAAATGATGTTTGCAACACATCCCCATTAAAACTTTGGCACAATTTATCAAATATCTGCAAGAACTTCAAATATCAGTCACAAGCACACTATAAACTTCACTATGGATATTGTGATTTTTGACATTTATGCAATTAACAGAAAGTACGTAACCAAAAGTAAAATATCTAGCTGCTTAGACTACAAACAGTACTTGTGAACTGAGCTGTTCAAACACCAAAAGACTACTGAATACCGATATGGAAATACAATCATAAAATCATTTATATCAACCATCCATCCTACCCCTATTGTTAAATTTCCCTTTTGGGTTGTCCCAAATCTCGCCTAAGGCAATAAAATTCGGCCTTTTCTTTTTGCCACTTCAGGTTTCACTACTTTATATGATCAAATCAAAACTAACAGCACTACTGCCTTAAAATGGACGCGATGACAAATAAAAAAGTTGGAGATACATAATGATTACTAATAATTTCAAATACAGCCAATTTTGATCTCATCAAATGTCAGTTTCATGATTTGCGTATATAATAAAAAGAATTATTCTTCCCTATTCTGAAAATTTCCTTACTTTGTCACTCCAACATCTTGCTTGCATAAACTCATAATAACATATATATATACGGTGATTGAATTTTTCAATGTGGAGAGCTAATAGTTCCCCATAATCCAGATTAACGAATTAATTTATGCTCACCTCTAAAACATTGTAGACCACATACAATTTTATTGTTCCTTGACCGCGGATCATATGATATATTAAGCTGATATCTGAGGAAGCAAGTTTTAAAGAGGGAATGGAACTTAGTATATCATGAAACTTGACTAATACAAAAAGGATTGATATAACATACAATCAGGGGAGTAGAGAATCACTATACCTGTTCGCTGCAAAAGAACCACTCCGCAACTCATAATAACAAAACAGCCAAAATCTGACAATTCCATTGTAGAGAGCCTCTTGAACTGTCTGTCACAAGCATGATTAGGTCATATTGAAGCACTGAAAACCATGATAGATTATCACAAACTTTAAAACAGAACACAAATTGAACCGAATAAGGGAATACAAATCAAAGTCCAAGAACATGTATTCAAAAGAGATTTGTCAGCTAACAGAGAATCATGAACTAACTAGGTCTGTGTATAAATTAACAACTAAACCTGTGTCTTATAGATTGAACTAACAGCGTAATTTGGGATGTCATGGTTCCAGGAAAACCACTTTGTTTCATAATTTAGAGATTTAAAATGATATCTAAAGCACTAGTAAGATTGTACTCAATGGACACAGCTTAAATACAAGTCTAAATTAAAGAAACTGGTGTTGTAAGATTAATCTATCCCCTAAATCCTCACATTATGCCCAGCTAACATTTTATTACAAGGGAAGAAAAATTAAGTAAAGGAGGCAAACCTTGTCTTAAGAATCCTCCAAATGGTCATCAAGATCCTCGTTGGCATAATAGTTAATAACGAAAGAAATGAATCGAAGCAGACAAAGAAGCCAACATCTATAAGCTGCAATTGCATTCCATGTTTAAGATATCAAAATACAAAATTCAGAATACATTGATAAAATATGCAAATATAATGCATAAGTGGAAGGTTTAAGTTTTACTTCTTTTGCCCTAAACATTTTAATTTATTTTGATTATTGTGGAGGAAAGGCACAGGATGCTAAACAAAGAGAAGAGGTCCATTGATGATATAACAAGAATAGAACCAGAAATCATTTTTGTTTGTGTTTCCTTTTATTTGAGAAAAGGAATTGTACCCATTCGCATCTCCATGGCAAGCGGAAGATAGTGTCATAAACTCTCTCTCGTTCTATTTCATTGCCGAGAGTAGTAGTACTCCGTAAAGAATTTCCATTGTACATTTCCTCCAAGAAGTATGCTACAGGAGACTTATCTACTGTGAACACATCTGACATCAAAACACGTCACCACTAGGTTAATTAAGCCAAAAAAGCATATACAGCACACATAAAATAAAATGACGAGTAAGAGAGTTGAGCAAAAAATTGCTCTGCATAAACAAACTGGAGGCCAGAGACCATATTACTAGTATTGATTCCTAAATAAGCAGCAGGAGCATAATAAGAAAACAGGCAAAGGGATTTTAGCCATGTCGAAACTGCGCATTATTTTTCACTGCCATGCATTATTCTATCGGTTATCATGCCACCAAGCCTATGTGTAATTTTGTCATAGCATAGATTAAAAATAAAAATTGAAGCAGAACATGCAATATAAGAAAAACCTGCAGATCTAGGTAAGTAGCTAGTTGGATGCAGGCATGAAATAGAACACCAAAAGAAAAGCCAGACTTGCAAACAACAATTGAGTTTGGATTTAATATGAACTCTACCATAATTAAAGTAGCACAGAAATAATGAATGGCATTTCGAACATGATTAGCATAAATGCAAAAGTTTTTGAACCATTAGTAATTTATGAAGCTAATTCTTGAAAGCTAAGCAAGAATTGATTAGTTTAATTTCCTTCAAATTGAAAATAACAGTTTGATCAAATATTGAATTATAGGTTCAATTTTCATAATATGTATTCAGTGGAGATAGTTTCTGATAAATCGTTACAAAAAAAGTACGAAATGCAATGTTGCATGCAGAGCAAGAACTCACAATTCGGATCTTCTGCCATGATCCGCTTCCAGTCCACCGATTCAACCGTTTCCGATTTCGTAAGGACACTCCTTTCAGACACGTTTATCGGTGTCTCCACCGGACTCGCTTTAACACTACAATCGTCCTTCCCAATCCCATCGCTACAATTGTCCTTCTCGATCCCAACGCTAAAATTGTCCTTCTCAATCCCACCGTCATCGCCAACCACCGAAGCAGCTAAATCCTCAGAACTTCCACCGTTCACATTCCTCTGCCTCAATTCACCGAAATTAAACCCTTCTACACCACCACGCACGCTCGTCGAAAACGCAGAATCTCCCTCAGGCGCCGAAGTAACGGCACAAACGCTCGCTTCAGTTGCTTCCTCGCACACGACGCTTCCTCCGGTAGCGCAGTACCTCATAGAGTGGAGCTCGAAACCGTTACATGCTCCTCCGTTTGTGAGCGGCGCTTCAGTAATCCGGTGCGGATCGTCGGAATTAGCGACGGAATCTACGGGATCGAGAAGCTTCTTTTTCCTCTTGGATGCTCGGTTTCTGCGCTTCTTACGATCGGATTGAGTTGTTGGATCGGATTTGGAACGGTGTAAGAGAGAGACTTCTTCTTCATCGAATGGAGTTCGGCGGAGAACCTCGAATGAGAGTTTTGTGCCGGCAGTTCTCAACGCCATGGCAAGATGAGATTACGAAATTGGCTATGAACGTTGATAAAAGGGTTTTGGTTATTACATGTGATTGGAGAATTGAGTTATGGTTGGTTGGGGCATATGGTGATTGATTTTCGTCTTATTAGAAGATTGTGTATGATGAGGAGAATCAGAATTTGCGACTCCAGCTTTCATTCGCGCTTTCCCATATCCCACTGCTTTTTTTCCCTTACCAGTTATCGCCACTCACTGTTCTGCATGTAGTTTTTTTTATTAGTATGGTTTTTCACCGTTAATTATGTTTATTTATATTTAATTAATAAAAAAATTACACCAAAACATTATTATTTTGTTTTAAACTTATAATCTACATGGAAAAGAGGTAAATATAATCTTGAATTCATTTGAGAGTTAAGCAAAAATTATGCAAGATAATACAAACTTGAACTCTCTTCAACAGTCTGTCATTAACTAAGTTCATTCATCATTAAATATTTATTTAGATAAATAAAAATATTATTGAATATTTAAAAATAATTAACTGTAATTGAAAATTACTTTATACTATTAGCATAACAAATTAATGTCTAAAAATATTTTACATAGTTGTTTAATAATAATATTATTTGTTTGATTAAGTTTAATAATATATTATCATCTCATTTAATGAATTTATAAATTTATAATTTGTCGTATTCATTAAATAATGTGACAAATCACAACACATCATTCAATTGTGTAAAATATTTTTAGATGCAAACTAAATTTAACTAATAAATGTTTTTGATTTTCATTCAAAATCAATAAATGTTTTCTATTTAATATTTTTAGTTTAGTTTTTATCACGTGATTATTTTATATATCGGATAAAATAATAATCTTTTATTTTAAAAATTAATTTTATTAAACAATGAAATCAATTGAAATAAAAGACATAATAGAAAAGATAATTTTTATCTAAATCGAGTTTATAGAAACTAAAACGAAACAAGTTAAATGGCAAACAAAAAATAACTAATTACTAATATTTACAAGTTAAGTTTTGGATACATGATAACTAATTAAAATAAAAAATAAATTTTTGGTGCCATATTTTTTTAGTTAATAAATAGAATAATAATTTTTAATTAAATTTTTGCTGCACTACTATGGTGGTTGAGCGCCGCCTTCGACAACCATCTTTATTATTTTATTATTAATTAATAAATTAATTATATATTTAAAAGTAATAATAAAAACTATTTCTTAAATAAATTTAAAAATAAAATGAAAACAATAATTTTAGTATTTTTTAATATTTAAAAAACTGATTTATATTTAAAATAATATAAAAAGAGTTTTATTAATATTTTAAAAATTAAATAATAAATAAATTGATTTTAGAATAATAAAAACTATTTTTTTACAATAAATAAAAAACCATAATTGTTGTTATTATTATTATTATTTTAAGTATATAATTTATTATAATATTGCAAAAATTAAGTGGATTGGATGAATATTCATTCATTAAAATATGACAATAGGGATGTAGCTAAATATCACTAGAAGAGTGGTTTAATAGGGATTTTCCTGTTTAAAAATAACTTTTTAGTGTTTTTAAAACTATCTTCTCGCTGAGGATGGTAAGTCCGAGGACGAGTTTTTTAAACCTTCATTTTTGAGTTGAGCAATAGTGAGAGAAAAATATAAGGAGACACGCACAATTTTTATACTGGTTCACTCAAAGATGGTTACGCTAATGATAATTACAAAATGTGTATTCTTTAGCTTCACCAACCTTACAATTAATTTTCAATTATTTCCAAGTGTATCTCACTTGGAAATTATAAAGTAATATGAGAGTGATTGATTCTAAATACTTTCTCAAAGGATTTTCAAAGATATAGTGTAGGATTAAATAAAGTATGAAGTGAGGATGGGTATTGCTTTTGATAGCTTTTAAGATGTTTGATCTTTTTATGCAATTGTGTTGTGTGTATTATGATGAAGAGTTTGCTGCATTTTATAGAGGTACTAGCTCTTTGATGACTGTTGGAATTCATTACAAAAGATCCAAGGTTTTTCATCATAATTACAGAACTGTCATTCAGTTGTTCATAGGTCATCCTCGTGCATGCACAGAAACTTGATCTTGAGATGTCCTTTTCTATTTTCTTTCTTCAAAGAGTGCAAGACTGTTTCTTTGACCATGTGAGCTACAACCTTTTCAAAAACTTTAAGGACTAAGTTGATTTCAACTTTTGAGGGTAATGTTGACAAGAGATAAAGCTACCCTCTTACATAGGATTGTCATCCTCCAGTCCGAGGATCAGATATGTCATCAACATGTGATCTTCCATTTTTGGCTTGTTTGTTGTTGCCTTTCTTTAACTTGACTTCTTTATGTATTCATTCGTGCAAGCACAATTAAATGGTTTGATTTTAGCCTTTGCACATGCTTGATGGATTGCTTTCAACTTTGTTAAACCATCCTCAACCTAGTATGTCATCCTCTAAACGTAGATCTAGCTATTCTCGTCTTTTTCCTTTTGACCTTCTAACTTATTTATTTCAAATACTTTTATTTATTCATTCTTTGGCATTGTTGTACATTTATTTAATGAATAAAAGCAAGTGTTCTGGTGAGGACACATATTGTGCAGATTTGAAGATTAGACCATCCTCAGCATTTTCCATCCTCATATTTGAATCAAATTTATCTTCTTTTTGCCTTAATGATCAATAACATATTTTCTTATATGAATATACTCAAAATCACATATTAGTCATTAACCACAATCATAATCTCTTAAGTAATTTTGTTATCATTAAAATCATTTGAGAGATTTTGTCTCAACAATTAGATGGATTTGATGATTTTATTTTTAATTGATAGAAGGAATTAGATTATTTTTTAAGAAGTTCTAGTGGATTAATGAATTATTTTGATCCATTAATTAAAATCTAAATCTATATCAATCCAATCTATTTATTTTGCCACCTCTAGATGCAATGTCCTTTATGGATGAAAAGTGTTTTGCTGACGCATTATTTGACATCTAACACCTTATATTTAAATGGTTGATGTTTTTTATATATAATTTTTTCTCTTCACTCGAGTCACACACATCAATACTTATATATGGAGTAAATCCTCAATTTCGTCCATGATTTTATTAATTTATATCAACTTAATTTCTCACTTAGTCATAATTTTAAAATAGTCATTGAATTCTTTTTTCGTTCATCAATATTTATCTATTTTTTAGATTTTATTTTATATTTTTTAGTATTAAAATGTTGCTATTATTGTTCAATAATGTTTGACTATTTTTGATATTTTTAAATTAATTATTTAAAATTAAAAAAATTCTTATTTTATATAATACACCAAATCTAAAATTATTATTTTTCCTCTCCCCTTACAAAATATCTATTATATTTTCTCAAATTCACTTTTTTGTTCAAACGTCACAAAATAAATAAATATTACATCAATTATA
>JBBPBT010000685.1:2860851-2893894 GCA_037974875.1 Cicer bijugum
AATAAAATAGAAAAATTGATTTAAAAAAAAAAGAAAGTAAAATAAAACAATACTAAAAAAAGATTGTAAAAAAATATCATATTTTTTGTTATTTTAAATTAAATAATTATGTATTTTTATATTATTAAAAATTAAATAATTTAATTTCAATTAAGTAAATTTTGAATTATAAATTAACATTTATTAACTATCAATCATTGGCTATCAATTATTAACAACTAACTTTTCAACTAATTTATAGTTTAGGTAATGGAGTAAAAGTTGATTATTTAGTTGTTGATGTGTCAAAATAACAGACCTGGTTGGATATAAAGAATATAGACGAGAAGGTGTAAAAGTAGTGTGAGAAAATAAAGTCTATTGCAAAAACGACCCCGAAATTCAAATTTATTGGTGTTAAATTAAGATCTCTCTTACAAATTACTACCCGCATCCCTGAATCTCTGATTCCTTTCTAGTAATAGTACTACTACACCATCATCAATCTTTCAAATTCCGTCCATTCCTCCACGACACTTTCCGGTACGCTTTTATTTCACACAACGAACCAAGGTCGTGACGCCGATCTCTGATCTATATACAATATTGTCTGATTTATTAATTTTTAATTGAAAAATACATTAGAGACTTACAATTGAATTTTCAAAAGCATTAGAGTTACGAGATCCCAAGAAATGTGTCTTACATTATGTCTATCGCTTGAAAAACTCAATCTCGTTGTACTATTCACCTGATGATTTTATCCTAGCTATGTGAATTGTGCAGAACATACAATTAAATAATTCTTTATTGTGGTGATGAATGATGGAAGATACTACAACATGGTGTTTCTTGTTCATTATTATAATGTGTTTTAAATTGTGAGTTTTGTGTTGTTTACATGTAATTTTGGTTTAGAAAGCTCAGTTATTATAAGATAAAAGAAAATTTATTTTAATTTAATAAATTACTCAGAAAACAAAATTTATGCTGAGACGGGACGTAAATTGCAAGGTCTCAAGCATTGTTTGGCTATGATTTCTTTATCTTTAAATTGAACAGCATAGTTATGTTTGCTTCACCTTCGTCTTTCGCCGTTAGCTTTCATCAAATCTTCCTCAAAACACATAGTAAGCTCCAAAACTCCCCTAAGTAATGTCTTGCTCACAACCGCAGGGGAAGTCCTTAACAGATTCAGCCCCCCACCCCCCATAAAAAACCTTATTCTTAATTTCACTGAATGGGTATGTTTTGTGTTTATTAGTACCTCTATGTATTACATATACTTATGTTGATTTGCGCAAATTGGAAAAATATGAGGAATGGAAATTGCATTTGACTAACTCAGATTGATGGACTTTGCCACAAGATGGCTGTTATGCATTAAAGGGGGGAAAATTTCTGAAAAGAAAATGCCAGGAGTCAGAAAATTCAAATAGAGGTCAAGTTAGCTACCCCACAGTTTGTTTATTCCTGTATATTTTATTCTTTATCTATCTCTGGTACTTGCTCAGATGTTGAGAATGAAATGATTGGTTCTTGTTAGTTTTTCTTTAGATTGCGCTGGGAACGTACTACTTTGCTGATATTATATATGTTGTATGTGTGGTAGGTACTCATATAGAGAGACGCCATGGTGTCTGCCACTGGGGTTGCTACTGCACAGCCTCTTTTTTCTTTTGGATTGATTTCTGACGTCCAATACGCTGACATTCCCGATGGTCGCTCATTCCTTGGTGTTCCACGGTATTATCGGCATAGTATTCTTGTTCTGCAGAGAGCAGTTCAAGAATGGAATACTCATCAGAAGCATAAGTTTGTGATTAATTTAGGAGATATTGTTGATGGGTTTTGTCCAAAAGATCAATCTATTAATGCTGTAAAGAAGGTTGTGGATGAATTTGAAATGTTTAGAGGACCTGTGTACCATATGATTGGCAATCACTGTCTGTACAATCTTCCTCGAAGCAAGTTACTTCCATTATTGAAGATCCAAACCCTTGATGGTCATGCTTACTATGATTTCTCACCGGTGCCTGACTATAGATTTGTAGTTCTCGATACCTATGACATCAGTGCCATTGGTTGGCCTCAAGATCATCCAAGAACATTGGAAGCCATGAAATTGCTTAGAGAGAAGAATCCAAATGAAGATAAGAACAGTCCAACAAATTTGGAAGGGGTTGAAAGAAGGTTTCTTATGTTTAATGGAGGCGTCGGAAAGGAACAGATGGAATGGTTGGATGGTGTTCTTCAGGATGCAACCAAATTGAAACAGAAGGTGGTTGTCTCTAGCCATCTGCCTCTAGATCCTTGTGCAGCAACCGAGGAGGCGCTATTGTGGAATTATGATGAAGTGATGAATTTGATACACAAATACAATTGTGTTAAGGTCTGCCTTGCTGGACATGATCATAAAGGTGGATACTCCATTGATTCTCATGGTGTACACCATAGAGTTCTTGAAGCTGCTCTTGAATGTCCTCCCGGCACAGATGCATTTGGAAGCGTTTATGTCTATGATGACAGAATATCACTTGTAGGAATTGACAGAATGGCGAGTACAGACATGCATTTTAGTCACCAATAATTTCAGTTTGTATGACATGATGTGTTGATGTTTGGAAGACACATTATTTAATCAATAATTTAGAGTACCTATGATCTCTATACAGTATACTACTCAAATTTGAACGGCAACATGCAAGTTCTTGAATCAACATGCTCCTTCCTTTTGAGAGAGGCAAGAATGCAATGTGCAGCATTATTGGGGTTAGTTACCTATGTGCTTTGTTAATTAGTCTTGTAAAACTGTTGCAATTTGGCTTAATTGCTTTGCATATTTTCAGTGAGAACCTTATATTGATCGTGTAACTGTTGTTATGTATTATTGTAGTTGTTTACATATTCTAGTCACTTAATATAATACATATTAGGTGAATTACAATCCTTTAATCTTATTTGAGATAATAAACGTATTATGTTGAGGTGTCTAACCACATAAATCTTTATGTGAGTTCTTTTACTAGATCAATAGTTTTTTGAGGTTTCATGGCCTCAATAAATATATAGCACGATAAGTGAATGAATAGCATATTTTCCACAAAATTTCATTGTTGAAAAACCAAACATAAATATGAAGAATGTTGTCAAAAGCAACAACGATGATGATAAAGGTGGAAGGTGTTTGATGGCATATACAGTGATGGTAATGATAGATTGCAAACATTTCTAATAATACTGGATAATTTTCTTAATCATACCATGTTATCTATTTGGGGAAGACAATCTTTATAGTTTTTTTTTTTCTCGATTTGATTGTTGTTTTCAATTATCAGATCATCACTTAACTACCAATCTACCATCAACGTTGACAGTAACAAAAAGACCACATTGGTATAATATTTGAAATTGTAATTTGTAATATGAGAAATCATTTCGTGACAAAAAATACGAGATATCATATTAAAACCCAAAATAAAGATAAGAACCAAAATTATAACTAACCTATAAAATATTTCTTTATCAGACTCATGCTTAGCACAAGTATTTCAACTAGAAAATTATATTTTTACTCATGTTTAGCGCATGTACATCAACTAGTAAATTTATAATACTATCATGACATAAAAAGAATTAAACTCAATGGAAGTCTGCAGCCAAACAATATTTTACCAGATCATAACAGTAGTATATTCATAAACTAATTAACTAAAAGAGAACGATGGGTATAAAAGACTTTTGTATCTTTGCTTTGGTGTTCCTGATGTCTATATCATTACTGATCACCACCAAACACTAGTCCTCACTTTCCGGGACACCAACTCTCATTCACATGCATGAGTCTTTATGTGGCCAAATACAGACATTCAGTTCAGTAATCTAATGTTTATATATAATTTCTGTTATATAGTCATATGTATACACTATTGTATTATAAAACATAATTAGATAACATACACATACACCTCTGGTTGATATAATATAACTCAGTTTTCAAGACTAGATCAAGAAAAAGTAAAAGAGTAGTATTTTCCAAAGGAGTAGATGACAGATGTAGATAGATATGGACACAGATGCCTCTGGACAGAGAATTATTGTTGGGCACGTGCTTTGTGACAATCTCTTCCCTCCATTATGTACATTTGTTTCTATAACCCCAGCTTTTTTGGCCCCACAAGCCTTTATCTGTTACTTAAACACATAACTGCTTGGTTGGATTGAAAGTGACTTCAGAATCACATTGTGATACCGTAATTTTGACAAAAACTATACTATAAAGCTTTAACAAATTCATACTGTCAAATAAATGTCAACGATCATAAGTTTACTAAATTCACTGTTAATCTAATCATGCATAAAAGTATATTTTTTTTAATTATATGGTTATGAAAACAACACCTTTAGGCTGAGACATATCATGAATGATACATACTTTTCATTCAACCTTCCAAGCATATAAAAACAAGCAAAACTCTGATGATGACTCACTGACACAATGACCCTCCACTGACTCAGAAGTACTACTACTCTTTGTCTGAGTTGATAAGGGAGTGGAAGAAGACGAGGATGATAAAGGTGGTGAAAATATAGACAGTGGTGACATAGAATTAGATGAAAATACAGGCTTAAAAATGAACAGAGCGTGCTTTAAACCAGGACTAAAAAGCCAATCATGAACATCCCAATATACCTCAACTCTCATTTTGTTAAGATGAATTGACTCATTCCCTCTAAATTTCCATTGCAAATGCTTCACATGAATCGCCAAGTGCCCATCAAATCTTATCTCCATCTCTGGTTGAACTTGAACTTGTACTCCACTCATTACAGAACCTCCATCTCCAACATTATTATTATTTACCTTATTCTTGCACTTTATAGAAATCTCATGACACCTACCTTTCTCATGAAACTTAGCTTTAGTAGAGAACTTCCTCTTCCCAAATATATGTTCCTTTTTCGAAACAAGAATCGGATCAATAAGTGATGGTCTACAACCAGTTCTTTTGTATGCTTCTTTCTTTAGATCGCCAAGAAGCAACACAACCTCTTGATCACAAACAACTGCTACATAGTACTCTGAAGTTGGTTCTGTTTCACCATTGAATTTAGCAGCTTTGAGGTCCCAAAAAACATCGACAGGTTTTCCATCAACCGTGAACCGCTTTGAACCTTGTTTCCTCCAAAAGTGCCATGGTTTCAGCTCAACTTTGCAGCTATATTGAGTTGTTTCTCTGTCTGGTGTTTCCACTGATACTGATAGACCATGAAGCAACAAGTTTTTGCACCATGCGACTGTGATCAAACGGCAGTGATCAGCTAGTTTTGTTCTGTATATTGACATGTAAACACTTCTACCTGAACGTGTCACAGCTCCATGATGGTGATCATCATCATTTGCAGAAGAAAAACATGCAGGAATGCCAATTGAGTCTTGCATTGTTCTTGATGAGTTTAAAAAAAAATGAGAGAAGATGAAAGTAATGTGAAGAGATTGGAGTGAGAAGGAATTTAAGATAAGTGAGGAGATGAGAGAGATCTCAGTGACAAGCTGTATGAAAGCTATGCCAGATGTGTTATTGGCAGCATTATTAATGAGATTTGAAAAAAGAAATAAAAAAAATGTGTATTTATATTTCCAAACTGGCATATGGACTGGCAATGACTGAGAGTTACAGAAGAACAACTTTTTTTTAATAATTTTTTTATATTATATACACCTGTCTATAATCTCTTACCTGTCATCTCTTTTAATTTAATGTTTATTTTATTTTGGTTTAATTTAACATTTAATTGTGAAGTTGAAACTAGAAAAACTTTGTTTTTGAATGCCAAGGTGGTTTTGATTAGCTATTCAAAAGTGCATACTTCCAGGTATAGGTAGATGCAAGAAGGCGATTTTTCATCAGATTTGTTGTATGGATGTTTACAAACTAAGGATAGGAGAATCTTAATTATTCATGACAGTGCATGAAAGGGGACTATAATATGGTCAAGAATAACATGTCAAAACTAATAGGGAAAAGAATTTTGATTAAACCTTTTATTGTTAAACTATTATTCTCACTACTATTTAATTCGTGAACCATATAGAAATGCAATATCTTTAAACTATTTTTAATTCGGAAATCTTTAAGTTATTACACCATCTTTTATTCTGAAAGTGACTCATGGAATTACTTGATGGATTGAGAATAGTTTAAGGTCTATTTACATTTTTTTTTTATAGTTTAAAGACTAAATTGAAGATTTAGTCAATATTTTTATCACTTTTTTAATGAAATTTCTCAAGCTCAGTGCTTTAGTGAATTTTATGTGTGTTGTGTACACATATTTAACTTTTTTAATGCAACTGTTTAATAATCAATCTCTTTATCATGTAACTTCAAAAAAGTTTATTAAAAAGAGTCTTTGTAGATTTTTTTATTTTATTAAAAAAGATGATAAATTTTATCATAATTAATTCACACAAGTGCGATGTCTTGAGTTTGAACTCGAGGCAAAATGTTCGACTTAATAATATCCGTATTTGTTAGTTGAATTACGACTTAGGGCTCAATATCGTAGAATTTATTAATTTATTGTATTTCAATAATAATTTATTTATTTATAATATTAAAATGAGTTAGTAATTAAAGAGATAGTAAAAAAGTACATGTGAGAGGCACAAATGATAGGAGAGAGAGTGACTATAAAGACACTCATTTGTATAAACATCCATTTTTTGCTCCACAATGAGAATGTCTATGTAGATGATATTTTTTTTTTGAAGAAACATGTAGATGATGTTTACAAGGGAAGGACTCCCATTTTGCTGCTTAAATTTATGAGTTTAATAATTATATATCGACAATAATAAAAATGTTTTTAACAATCAAGTTATATTGCATAACAATGATAAGTTATAGTAATATTTATGTGTTTAGAAGCTGCACATGTTGTATGGTATAACTATCAACTATGAGGCACATTAAACATCCAACTCCTTTTTGCTATCTTGATGCCTATAAACCTACTACAGTTCCTAAGCTTGTATCCAATATATAAGATTTTATTACTTCAAAATGAGAAATTAAAGGAATCTATCCACATCGTTACAGTTGCAGATCTGATATATATTATAGCTTAAAGACAAAGAGTCCTTGTTTTAGATCAGCAACCCTCAAATTGAGAAGAAAATAAAATTTATTTGGTTCTAGGTGATTGAATTGGATCATTGCCCTTGCTTATTCAATATAACATCCAAAAATTCCACAACACTCCACGTGCAACTGGATAATTTCCACCTGTTACATACTAATTAGTAAGTACACGAGAAAATTAATGAATGCTCGTTATAGTATCTCTAACGGTAGTCAAATAAGTCAATGTAGTTATGTATCTTTCAATTTTTGGAAAGTTCCTCGTTGGAGTTGTGCCAAAGTGTCATCACAATGCTCTCAAGAACAAACAGTTAGTTGGAGTAAAAAATGGATTAGTTACTACAAGATGATGTGTGTAACATCCCGCTTTTTCGAGACATTAACTACTGAAATTTTAAACGTAATATTTCAAATTCATTTTTATTTATTTATTTATGATTATCTAAAATACTCATTTACTTTAAAATCATTTAATAACTATTTTAATTATATTTCAAAAACTAATGAATTAGAGTATTTGCAATTACTAAAAGTAAATTTAATACATTAAACAAAAGAAATTCCTAAAGTCAAAACTCTCGACGTTTTACTACCCAAACATAAATTCTAGTTGATCATAAACTTTGGACTTGTGGAAAACTCACCAAACAAGTCTAACACTGATACAGAAGTATCTCGAAGCCTCCAACTGCATGCTATTGTACTTCCTCGCATTTCTCCTACTGGGTTGACCGTGATATTATTCAATCAAGTAACACTATATGTGATATCCTCTCAAATATAAAGGTCATTTCCAAATAACAAACACAGAGCAAATATGCAGGCATATATAGTTATTATAACAAAAATATAAATAAATCCTATATTTCATTTAACAGTTAAAAATCACAACACACCAAAAATACAACTCAACCAAAATGCACAATCTATTTGTTACACTATATGTCAATGCATGATTCTGGAATATCACTTCCCAGCAAGGACTTTGTGGGTCCTTTCAAACAACACCACTAACTCAAAATCCCCGCAAGAATTTGTGGGCTCCAACCAATTATAGACGCACCACCAACTATGGGCTCCAACCAATTATGGACGCACCACACAACTATGAATTCATGAATGTAGACACTTTTATTGGTAACAATATAGATCACTCAACCAGAGCGTCTAAAATCATTCAACCTTATTCTAAACCAACCTAGATGTCAAGCACAACTATTATAACAATGCATCATATAACATTCATTTTCCACAATTTGAACATGTCAAACACAACCATTATTAATATTCATTTTGAAGATAACACACAAATAGAACCAATACACGACATCACTGTACATTTATATCACATATAATTCAGGTAGGAAAGTGAATGGAGTGATCCCCTTACCGTTACTAAAATTGTATTTAGAATTATGATTCACAAACTCTTGTCTCACTCATTTCACACATGCTACTGTGCGAGCATGGTTTCTCCCTCTCTGAATATCAATTCGTCGATCCAACGATTGAAAACATGGATCTGAATGTTGTGAACCTTCTATCCAAAAATCAGCCCGATCCAACGGTTAACGAATGCGCAATTGATTTTTTTTTTATATTGATTTAACAAATTTGGGAATAAAGTTACTCCTCCCTTTTCTCTTTTGGTGGTTGTCTTTTCTATCAAAATGGTCTCTCTCTTCTTCTCTCGTAAACCCTCTTCTCTATATCGCAGAACATTTTTGAATGAAAGGCGTCCGTTTTGTTTTATTCATTTTTATGGGTAACATAGTATTAAGTGAGGGGAAACCGTAGTAGTAAATAGGAAACATGATATTAAATGGGAAAATGTGAGTGATATTAAATAGGAAAAATGCGGAATGTGTGATATTAAATGGGGAAAGTGGGGAACGTGTATTAGATGGGGACGTGACATTTCGACTAAGTCATAAAACTTATTTTTAACGGTTGTCATTTGATGCTTTTATTATTATTATTATTATTATTATTATTATTATTGTTGTTGTTATTATTATTATTATTTATTATTATCAAAAATTAAAATAATATCATCAACAATTATTTCTACTCCTAAGGTAAAAATATAAAAATAAAATAAAATCAGTGAACTCCATCCAATGAACCCAAGTTAAGTTTGATAAATCAAAAGATAATCTTTCACATTCTGCTAGGGAAGACATTAGAAAAAAAATGAAACTCATAGGTCGACGCCACAAATTCTATCCTCAAAAACCATATTTTGATAATCAACTATATCAAGAGTACTTAAACTATTAGATAATTGTAACATCCCACTTTTAGGGACATCATCTCGAAATACTAAGTTAAATAAGATTCTATTTTTATTTTTTTAATGAAAATATTTTAATTCTCGCGCAAACGAAATACATAATCACACACAAATTTAACCAACCAATCGATAATTAATTAAAAATTCTCAAGTTTTATGATTCAAAGATGTGACACCAGAATAGAAAGATAATAACTGGTATGAACTAGAGTCTAACATAAATAAAATCCCTAAAGTTGACCACCACTACCCATCTTAGAAATTAAAGGAAATACTTCATCTATTCATCTGAAAATCCCTCCGGTTGCAAAGACAAATTGGGGAAGTCACCTGCCAAATGTAAGGGTCATAGCAAAATATAAATAATCATATACTTCATTTAATAGTTAAAAATCACAAAGCACCTAGATACATATCAACCAAAATGCGGGAATCTTATTTATTAGACTATATGTCAATGCATGATTCTAAAATATCATCACCCTGTAGAACAAAGAGTCCCACCATTGGACGATGTCCCACCGTTGGACAAATGCTCTTCAGAATTTCATGTTCAGTACTCCATCGTTGAGTATTCTTCTGAATCATGTTGCCTTTGCGATGAATTGTCGTCACATACTCGTGACTAAGTTCAGGCCACCAATGTATGCATGAATGTCATCGCCTTAGTTAGTAACAAAATAGATCACTAAACCGGAACGTCCAAAACCATTCAACATTGTCCTAAACCAACCTAGCTTAGAGACAAGGTCACCTTGAAAAATTCACCCAATATCAATCAACATACGTAAATCATTTAATCTCATAATATCATTCATAAACATATAATTCATATAACACATATTCTGAAGATAACATACAAACAAAACAAATACATAACATAATTCAAGTAGGAAAGCGAATGGAGTGATGCCCTTACCGTTATCAAAGTTGTTTCTAGAATTATGCTTCACAAACTCTTGTCTCATCGTTTCACACTTTCAAATAAATAATAATTATTTTAATATTTAATTTATATATTACCATCCTCACAATTTTCTCATAAAAATCATAACTTTAACTTTCTAAAGGGATAACTATAACAACAACTTTCAACACATTCATTATTTCTAGAAAAAAAATCATTATTTTTAACATCAATAAGGTTTCTAAAAATTTCTTCAAAAATTAATCTATTACAACAAAGCAATAAAGTCTACAAATGAAAAACAAGAAGAAGAAAACACCAAAAACTTGTTGTTGTGCGAGCACAGTTTCTCCCTCTCTGAACGTCATTTCGTTGATCCGACCGTTGAAAATGAATACCAAAAATCAACTTGATCCAACGGTTAACGAATGCAACTTTTTTTTTTTTGTTTATTTTATTAACCTAATTGTAATTTATACTCTCCAATTAAGCTAGTAACTGACATGTGAGTCACGTCCATTTAACATGATTTATTCCCTTTTTTTAATTATTTTTATTGTTATTCTTTTAACAACAAAACAAAACAAAACATGACACTACTACTATTATTAATTTATTAGTATTATTTCAATTAATTTACAGGGAGACATTGTTTAGTTTATTTATTTTATCCAAAATTAACGACATATAGTCAAATTAAATAACACATATGCACTACAAAAATAATAATTAAAATTAATATAAAATTTAGTAATTACCTAATAAAATTAAAAGAGAAAAATGCATTTCATTAACTATTAATAATAAAAAAATGCAAATTTTACAATAATCCTAGTCGATGATAACGTTATTGTTCCGGTTGGAGATGTTTAAACACGTCATTTAGACACGTAAAGAAAAAAAATTAAATAAAATATATTTTAAAATAATTAAATAATGTGTTTTTTTTTTTCTTGTATTCAAATTACTTCTGTTTAGAAGTGTCACCATCTAAATATTTCTCTTCATTACGCCCACCAAATAAGTAAAAAAAAATTTAAACATAACACTAAGTAAGTAATGAGGTATGTGTAAGGGCATAATTACATCATTTGATTTGATGATACTGCACTACGTATGAATTTTGTTTCTGTAAGACATGAATCAATCATCTTTGTTATTCTTTTAATAGTTCTATCGTGGAAAGTCACATAAAATAAATGTAAAAAAGATGGATATTTTAGATTTAACGTGTAAACTGAAAGGATTAGATGGTTTTAGATGATAATAGACGAATCAACAAAATTCATGAATCAATTTAGATTTCACTAAGTTTTTTTCTTAAAATTAAATCCAATTCATCCATTAATAATAAATACCATTCATGATTCATCCATTGTCCTAGTTTTAATGGATAGATATACATCTGATCTATCTAATTACTTTCTTTTGAGCCTTTTAATACATTAATTACCAAATATGTTATTATTGTATTATTTATTATTTTAAAAACTATATTTTCTTTTGATATCTGTTAATTTTTTTTTAAGAAATCAGGTTTTATATTATTTTAAAAATTATTAACTTCTCTTCTAAAAAAATTGTTAACTTCAAAAACTAATATTATTATTTTCGAAAAAATAATAGTATTATTTATTATATTGAAAACCGTATTTTTTACAAAAGAAAAATACGGCTTTTTTATTAATTTAAAATATTTTTTATATTATTTAAAAAGTATGTTTTACAATAAAAAACAGAAGTTTTTTTTATAAAAGAAGAGTTTTAAATTTCTATACTATTTTAAAAATAAATGCATTGATTTAAATATTATTATTTATTATTAATTAAATAATAAGAAGAGTGGTCGGTGGTGACCGATATCAGAACTCTAACCGCCACCGCGGCAAAATCTACGGCCCTAGACATTCTCCAACAAACCTCCCTATTATTTAATTAATAGTAAATAATATTTAACATTTAAAATTTAAATTTAAAACAAATTACTTATTTTTAAATCAAATACAAAAGCTGTTTTTAAAATACTAAAATAGCTCAAGCTTAAAAAAAAAATCAGTAATAATAATAATAATAATAACAAATCCAGTTTTTTTTAATTTATAAATTAATTAATTTTTAAGATAAAAAATGTTTCTTTTAAAAAAATTTAAAAAATGTTTTTTTTAATTTATAAATAACTCCATTTTCTTTTAAAAAATAGTTTGTAATTAAAAACATATTTTTTTAATTATAATAATATTTTTCAAAACTATCTATATATTTTATAATAAACAAATATAATTCAATGGATTTAATTCAAAAATATATGTAATCCATTGAATTTGTAAACATTGTTGGATTGGATTTCATCTACACCATTAAATAGATGGATTGCATCCAATTCATTAACTAATTTTATATTTTGTCGATAAGTTGAATGGATGATAGTTTAAATGAACAATTTTGTCACCCTTAAATTTTTACTCACATTTCAATACATTAAATTAAATGTTTTTATAAGTACCATCTTAACTGATATAGTTCAACATGTAGCTTGCACCAGGTAGAAAATTTATTATTTGAATACAAATAATAAATTTTAATAATGTTATAATTACAAATAAATTATAAATATAGAGGGAAAGATTTTTTGAATTTAATAATTTTAATAGTAAGAGTTTAATATTGTAACATCAAATAACATAGTTAAAATTAAAAATGAGATAACAGTAAAATATTCAATACTAACACGTTAATAATAAATTTTTCCCATTTTTTAAAAATAATTTTTAATATAATGATATAATAGTTATATATTTATGAACACACTATCATGTTAAATAATAGCATTTAATTTTTTAATAAATAAACAAAAAAATTAGATCATAAATGATAAGTAAAAAATTATATAAGAAAATTTGAAACACAGTATTTCATGTCGGCGGAAAATCCACGCAAAAAGATTCAAAACCGACGCTAATGTTGATTTAGAGTTGATATAGAGTCTAGTTACAACGTCAGTTCAACCGACACTATTGTAAAATAGAACGTTCAACGCTACTTTATCGTCGCTATAGTTAGTTAATGCAACATCTAGCATCGACAAAACCGACGCCATAAACAACTAATAAAAATTAACAAAAAAGTTAAAAGAAACTCTATATAAGATATAACATCCATTAAATCGATGCATGGTCAACACGTGAAAAATCAACTAAACTTATAGTGTCAGTGATTATTTAAATTCTTTCTTCCTTTTTTGTACTTGCACAATTATATTTTATGTCTTATAAAATAGTAGATACTTAAAAAAACATTAAAATAGTTAATATTTTCACAAAAAGTCACTGCATTGACAACATAACAAAAAATATAGTTTGTTTAAAAATTATAGAACAATAACATAATATAAAATAACAATATAACAAAATCACAAAATACATATTTATTGATAAATAAATACAAAAATTAAATATAACAACAAGATAAAATTGCGTCCTGTGGTTGATCGGAGGTTTAAAGTATAGAAATATATTTTAGTGAGGCATAAAACAAAGAATTTAGTTAGTGCCTTCCCCTTATATCGACCCGAAGTTAAGTTGAATATGAAATCTTTATAACACAAGTAAAAAATCTTTCAAAACTTTATTGTTTGACCTAGCTTGCCTACTCTCATGTTGGAGTCTCTGTCTATTCTTGTCACATCCCCATTAGTTACCTGTCTTTGTGTGCATTAATCTAGGGCTTAACATATACATCCTAATAAATAAAAATGCAAGTTAGTCTTGTCAATTCTTAGAGATTACAATGGGTAGGGTTTGGGTAGGGTACTATAATACTTGTACCCATATCCGCAGTTTAAAAAATACTCATACTCGTGTCCGTATCCTCTTCGGTATCAACTTTAATACATGTACCTTTACTCTCTGGGTACCATACCCATTACCCACACTTTAACTAAAATAAATCGATAAATAAATATTATTTTGTAATTAAATTTAAAAAGGATAAATACCACTTATAGTCCCTTAACTTAATTTCAGTTGACGTTTTTGTCCTTTATCTTTTTTTTCCCGATTTTGTCCTTTATTTTAATTTTAAGTGACAATTTAATATTTTTTGTTTTAAAATGTTAACAATATTATCCTTTTTTTACAAAAATTCATCAAAATTTTCAAACAAAACTCATAAATTTAATTATATTCTTTAATATAAAATAAACTTTATCAAATTTGTAACTTAAATCTTTAAATAAACTCATATTTGTCATTCTTTATTTGATGTTGTTATAGATAAAAATATGAGTTTATTTAAATATTTAAGTTATAAATTTGATGAAATAACATTATATTGAGGATGATAATTAATTTTATGTGTTTTGTTTGAAATTTTTGATGAATTTTTTGAAATTTTGTATAAAATAAGGATAAAATTGTTGACATTTTAAAACATAAAAGATCAAATTGTCACTTAAAATTAAAATAATCGACCAAATCGGGGGAAAGAAAAAGATAAAAGACTAAAATGTTAACTGAAATTAAGTTAAGAGACTATATTAGGTATTTACCCATTTAAAAATTATCCAAATATCATAAATTAAATCATAAAATATTATAAACCAAAATATTTTCTAACTCAAAACATTTCAAGTGAACATTCGTTACAATACACATTCAAATATCCATAATAATATTTTATGAAGTTGCAAGTCTTACGACAATATTATTTGAGATCATTAAAAACAATTTATAAGTTGCAAGTATAATTATAAAGACACAATTAATAAGATATAATTCTTAATTATAAAGTCACAATTATTTAACTATTAATCATAATCAAATTCTTAAAAAGTTTGCAAACGTTTATCTTTTGATTTGATTATAAATATTGTAATGGTCCAATGATATTAATAGATATTAAAATATAAAGAAAAATAATTAATTAAACTAAATATTAATAAAATAAATAAATAAATAATATATTTATATAAGTGCGGGTGCGGGGCGGATACTATAGCACCCGTACCCGTACCCATACCCGCTTAATTTTTTAGGTAATTACCCGTTCCCCTGTCCATATCCATTATGCGGGTTTTTACCCTACCCATTATGAGTTTTTTTGCGGGTACCCACTGAGTCTGGGTCTAATTGTCATTCTATCAATTCTGCTCGACAATCACATTTGTATTCTTATCTTAACATAATATTTTAACTTAATATAGCATGTCATAATATGACTCATTATAACTAACAAATAATAAATAAGATTCAGAACATCCACACACCAAACAAAATTTATTAAGATACATGGCATTAAATTGTATATATAGCACTTACCTTGATCAAGGCGAACAATCAATTTCATTAACATTTATTAGACAACTTTGCAACTTCATTTGAGTTTCACAATAATTAATGTCATTATTTAGCATGTACCTTGATCAAAGTAAACATTCAATCACTTTCTATCATTAATTAATGGAACAATGTCTTTTTTAGGAACCAATTACCACTGTGTTGTCGGGTACTCTTCTCAATACAAAGGTGCATGCATAAATATTGTTTCGTATATAGAAAATATCGATTCCCTATAAAACTCACTTTTTGTTAGTTCAATAATCTTCCTACTTCTCTACTCCTTTTGAATGTTAATGTCTCCTATGTATGTAGCCATCGAATCAACCAATCATTTTTTTGACAAACATACGAAGTGTATGATGAATTGACCAATCAAATTGGAGAACATAAGGCTAAAATGAAAATTTGCAAGGAAGTGGAAGTAGATAGGGAGATGTTGCAAATGGTATAGCTGATTGCTTATCTTTTGGTGCTTGTAATCTAAGTATTATCTATGGATATTTGTGAAAGTGATGTATGGTGTTTGATTTATTTTTGGATGACTTGGATATTGATTTATATTAAATTTGAAGAAAAAAGTAATTTTTGGGTATGGATAGATTTATCTAAAAACAGGTTTTACCATCTAGGAGTATAGTAGTGTGTCTTATTGGTGCGATGCACAAATATATTTCATCTATACCCACTTATAATTTGAATGACTTTATAAATAACTCTGTTATTTACAATATAAAAATATCATAAGAAAAAAAATTCAACAATTTAAATTTGAATTGAATTGATATATTGTTGCAGTAAAGAATTTATATATATATATATATATATATATTATAAGAAAGAAGAAGCAGAAAAAAAAAGAGATATAAAAATAATATAATATACTTTAAGTGTTCTTTCCACTATTTCCATGAAGGTGGGTCATTAGGATTTCTTTTAAATATTTTAATGATAATAAAATTATTTTGAAGATTCTGATTATACGTGTTATCTAACTTGCGTTTTTGATTGTATCAAATTTAGAAAATAGGTTATTCACATTCATGATAAAATAAAATGTTTAACACATTAATATGTCATTTACGGCGATCAAGAAAAAAGAGAATAAAATTATATCTTCTATGTCAAAGGATAAAACAAAACTGAAGAGAGGATGAATTTATGTCCTCTATGTCAGAGGATAAACAACACAAAATAAATGATTAATTTTAGTTGTTTATTCATCTTCGCACATAGAAAAATGAGTAAAAGTATCAAAGTACAAAAAGTGATGCCCTTAACTATGAAGGCAAAACACTAAACTGTTGGAAAAGAAAAAAAAAAGTCAAAAAACACAAGTCACATAAGAATTAATGAACTGGAACACTCATCCTCCCAACATTTCTTCTAACAAGTACACTTGAAAGGCATATTTGCAATTCCAAATAAAGACTATGGACAATCATCTAAGTCTCCAACGGATACTTTATGCTTCTTATCATATTTGAAGCACCATTACTTCTATAAATTGAGATGATCCCATCCTCTTAAAACACAATGAATATCATAAAAGCCAAATATCAAAGTTGTGTAAAACAATCTCATCGTCAACATACTTTCTACTAATCTTAATTATATTTTTTATATTAACTTGCTACAATCTCAAGCGTCATGTGCATCCTCAAATTAATATTAATTAATTGATAGTTGTGTAAGTGTTATAAAACAAGAAGAGAAGTTGTATATGTAAGCCTCATGAGACTAGTAAAATACATAATGGAAATCCTTTTAATTACAAATCTTTTTGAGCAATAGTGAAAAACTCACAAAGTAAATAAAGACTCAATGTAATCTATTTTGAGTGAATCAATATAAATTTGTGTTTGTCATTCTTTGTACTATCTTCTCTTTGTTTTATCTAACTCTCATTTAAGTTCTAAACTTTTATCCTTTAACATCCATATATTATCCTCACACAGAGGATACTGCTTTAAAAGAAAGAAAAAATTAAGAAAAATACAGTATATTTATTCAACCTCTTCTAATGATATTTTAGATACTTCAATCTCAATGCAACAATCATTCTCCCATAATAGAATTACAAACTCGTACAACAGTGTAAATCAAGTCACCAAATAAAAACGTAGTTAAAAGAAGGAGGTAAGAAACCAACTAAATTGGGATTGATAAGAGAACAAAAGTGAGATAAAGCATAAATAAAAATCCCTTAATAAAATACAAAAATTAAGACATTAAACAAAAGGTCATGTTGAGGACACATGTTAATGATATCTAAAGTAAAAAAATTTCATAAAAAAAAGACAATGTTTAGATTTTAAAAACTAAAATGCACAAATTCTAAAATAAAATTTCTACATTTGAATTATTAAAAAAAGAAAAAATAGGGATACAAAATTTACCATCTTTTATGTACGATAGATGAAAAGTTACCCAACCATAAAATAATTAAGTGCATTATTAAGATGAAGAATTTATATTAATAAATCATGTAAAAAAAGGATCTCAAATGTGGAGGAAATAAATCAAAATTGATAGCAAATTATGAAAACCAACACCATTTAGTTAATTGATTTAAGATAGATATTGGAAAGAATGATCTAGATGGGGATAATTTAAAGCAACTCTCGAAACCAATTATATTAACAATAATGATGCTAAATAAAGAAAGATAGATGGAACGATATAAATGCATCCTCGATTTTCTTTTTGAAAAAAAATGCATCATTGGTTTTTTTTACTAAGCATCATCGATTTTTATGATTACATGAAAAAGTTGTTTGTAATAAACACCCATGCATGTTTTCTTAAAAAAATATTACTATTTCAAATGGTTATGTTTTAGATTTTTTAATTATTGACATTAGGGCATGCTTCAAATATATGTACTTTAATGTAGTGACTTTTTAAATTAAATTTTTAGAAAGATGTAATCAATACTTGGATCTTCCTACTAAAAATGAAATAACTAAATTCAAATATTTTAAAATTTTAAAAAACAATTAAAGTATTAAAATAATTTAAAATTATTACTAATTGTAGAAATATGTCATTAGTAAATATCTTTTAATAATCGACAAATGATAAACATCCCAAAAATTATCTATAAAATATTATAATATGTTATATAATTGTAGTTTGTAAACAACCCTAACACATTTCACTAGAGACAAAACTGTGTCATGACCATAACAACAACTGTTGATGCATATTCTATGTAATCCTTCAACCTCCATAATTTTCAATCTTTCAAGTTTCAACCTCCGAATCAAATTTCACCATGAAATAAGCATTAACGATATCCATGCATCAAAATAAATGACTAAACTTTATGAGATCTTTTGATTTGTACTTCTCTAAATACTCCACAAAGTCATATAGCCCACACTTGTTTATCTTTGTCTAGAAGTTCGTTGCAATAAAATTAAATGTCTTTGAAATGATAAGTCTCCTTCAACAATGATTCAATAAAATACCGAAATTTAACACTCCTCGTACAAATTGTATAGTAATAGATTTGGCACAACAAAAAATGATATGAAAAAATCTCGTACTAGGTACATGATGGCACATACCGAACACCACAGTCAGGTTTTAGTTTGAATACAGTGTCTACACACCAACAAATATTTTTAATCTTGGAAGGGACATTAAACTGCCACAAACTATTCCTGAATTTTAAGTATGTATTTCTGATTTTGGGAAGAAGAATTTTAAAAGATTAAATTTATATTTTAATATTTTTAAAAATTAAAAAAATGATTATATTATATATTAACTTTAAGTTGCAAACCCAACTTATAATCAATGATATTCAAAATTCTATGATATGCATGCACAATTAACATAATGATAACACTCATTTTTTGTGGAGAAATTTTTTATAGTGTTGTAAATATTTAAACAAAAAAATCATTCAAAAATATATATTGATATTTCAACAAAGACTAATTATACTTGCTTAATAATTTTGTATAAACTAAAAATATAATTTTTTTTACATAAACTAAAACAACATTTTAATATTTAAAGTGATTAAAAACTTATTTAACCTTTATTTATTTTATCATACCCATCATACTCCTTTTACCAAAAAAAAAACTATCATTCTAAAGAGAAAACTTCAACTATCAATTTTTTTTTCTTCTAATGACAACTACAAATTAAAATAAAAAGATAGATTAATTATATGCTAATTCTCGAAAGAGTAAACTTAAAAAACAATGTTAACTATTACCATATTAATAATATTATAAGTTTTTTTAATTTTCATGATCTATTGGACATAGAACAATTTTAATTGAATGTAAAGATTGTGTATTAACTATATAAAATAACTTTAAATTATCATACAATCTTAACCATTCAATATGTGACATTATACATAACCTTTATTCTGTTTAATTTTTTGTCTTAAAAACAAAAGAATTATATATAGTTTTATATTTTGTTTTAAAATAAACATAGTTCTATATTTTAGCTATGTTCGGAAAATCATATGAGACAGGCGGATTCAACAAAAAGTGGGTCTACAGTAAAGTTGATGTTGAATCTTATTAGCCATGCTTATATGCTACTGAACTTGTCAAGAACAGAAACCTTGAGGATTGGGTATTGAATGCCACATCATCAGGTGGGGCTCTTGTATCTCTTTCAGCCTCAATCGATTATGCTATTGTGACGTGAGCAGCAATTTTTCTCTACTCATGGTGGATCTTTTTAATTTTGAACTGTTCGTGGATGAAAAAGACCTCTTGAATCAATTTATTAACATTATTATGAGATAAAATGTGCACTTTTAGTAAAGCTATTTTACATTGAGTATTAATCATAATGTGTCAATTTATAAAATACATGTGCAATATTTTTATCAATTTTTTATTTATGTCAACCACATTATAAAAATCACTTTTATTAGATACATATTACTTATACTCTATTATTATACTACTCCAATACTCCACCTACTACTAATTATTATTATACTAACGCAAATTTTCAACATTTCATAATTAATACTATCTGATCTTGAATATAAAAAAAATTATATTAATAAAAAACTACATAAAATAATAGTTAATTCGCCAATTAAAATTTAAAAACAATTAAAAGATGATTATATAATTTTTAAAGGTTGAAGAGTGTTTAAAGCGCATTTGAATAATTTGGATTAGATGAAAGAGCGAAGCGGTTATCAAATGATTGATATTTAGAGATGGAGACAATTAGCATAAAAATATGAAATTGAGCGAGGAATGTGAAACTTGCAAGAGAAGTAAAGTCGAAAGGCAGAAAATGAAGCATAATAGAAAATTGATGTGAAAGTGAAATTAAACCTATAGTATTAGTAATTAAAAGATATTGACGAGGCCCATAGTAATTAAAAAGCAATAAATAATATTTGGAAGAATAAGAAAGCGACGAGAAAGGCAATCGTTATTTGGGGCACTGCAACGGAAAATATTTAACCTTTCCTTTCCTCTTTGCATGCTGCTCTCTCTGCTGTCTCATACTCTCATTACCAATACATATAATAAAATCATTCTCCATTTTCTCGTTCTCTTCTATTTATTTCTTAAATTCTAATTTCACTAATCACTTCCTACCTAGGGTTCCCAATAATGCTGCCGGATTCCTCTGAACAAGAAGACGATTCTGAAATCGACTTCGTCGAAATTGATCCTACTGGTCGATACGGTCGGGTGCGTTCCAATTCTTAAATCTAACGCTCAATGCCGTAATTATTCATTGGTTCGCTTGATCTGATTCAAAACTAACAATGCCTTCTGTTTTTGTTTCTTTCTGATTCGCTTTCATGGATTCAACAGTACAAGGAAGTTTTAGGAAAGGGCGCTTTCAAAAAAGTGTATCCTTTTATTTTATTTTGTTTCTATATTTTTATAATCGATTGATAAATTTCAATATTTATTGAATGGATGTAATTGTGTACCAGTGAGATGATTTGTTAGGAATGAAGATTTTCTTGACAGTAATTTGGAAATGTAGATATCGTGCTTTTGATGAGTTGGAAGGAATTGAAGTGGCTTGGAATCAGGTGAAGGTGTCTGATCTAGTGCGTAATTCTGTAGATTTGGAGCGCCTTTATTCTGAAGTTCATTTGCTCAAGACTTTGAAGCATAAAAATATTATTAAATTTTACAATTCATGGGTTGACACCAAGAATGAGAACATTAATTTCATTACTGAAATTTTCACCTCAGGAACATTGCGCCAGTGAGTGTCCTTTGGTTCTTTCTCCCCTTTATGTATTTCTTTCATTTTTGTCATTTTCAGTCCCTCTTTTATATTTTGGTGAGCTCTTGTGTTTTAAGTTTAGCTTTCTTAATTTAGGTACCGGAAGAAACATAAGCATGTTGATTTGAGAGCTTTGAAGAAATGGTCTAGGCAGATTTTGGAGGGCCTTTCATATCTTCATAGTCATAAACCGCCAGTTATTCATCGAGACCTTAAGTGTGACAACCTTTTTGTCAATGGGAATCAAGGGGAGGTGAAAATCGGTGATTTAGGATTGGCAGCCATCCTTCAACAGGCCAGTTCAGCTCACAGTGTTATCGGTAACATTTTCCTGTGAAATCATTACATGTATTACCCTTTTCTTATGTGTATTACTGTGGAAGTATTGTTACTTAAAGTATTTGTAATTCTCTTATGAGCCCAGGTACCCCAGAATTCATGGCCCCAGAACTTTATGAAGAGGAGTACAATGAGCTTGTCGACATATATGCTTTTGGCATGTGCTTACTAGAGTTGGTAACTGTTGAGTACCCGTATATTGAATGTGCCAATGCTGCTCAAATATACAAGAAAGTGACATCTGTAAGTGCATTGTTATCAAAATGTCAGGGACAATTTTAGGGACTTTTTTTTTTTTTTTGAATTTTTTTAGGGATTGTTTAAAAAACTTTTGAAGTGAACAATTGTCTACATTTTTAGAAATAGTGAAAATGTCAAAAAACCATTTTCAAAATTTCTGGAAATGATCTTAATCAACTACCATTTTATCTTTTCTCCACGACAATAAGATGAAATCACATTTTAGAAAATGATAACACAACATGTTTTTATAAAATAAGCGGGACCTTACTTGTTGTGTAATGCAACTCTGGTATTAGAATTTTTAATTCCAATAACAGTGGTGGTAGGTATATTATTCAATGCACTCTGAAAACTTCGTAAATTTGCAGACTGAGATTTTCTGGAACCTTTAAATAGTACATCAATTTGATAAAACCATTTCTGCTTGTGCTTGTCTAAGATGTAACGTCGTGACATTTACTTCATTTGAATCTTTTTGAACTACTCAATGATACTTTCCAGGTTATAGTTTGCATTTATCTTTATTGCTTGTTTCACGAATCAACTAGTCAAACCTTGTGTTCCGTTCAATAAAAGTATTGGATACTTCACGATCCTGAGCAGATGTTGAATATTATAGACATTTCATATAATTGGAGTGTTCTGTAAAGAAAAACTGGTGAACTTGCAGTGACCAAACTCAAAATAACAAAATAAGAATCCTAAAATATCTGAACTGGTATTTTTTTTTTCTTCTTTTCTACCTGCTGCATCTGAACTCTTGTTAGCTTCTAATGCATGATGGTTAACCTATCTTCTTTATAAGAATAATTTGAAGTCTTACCTTTCCTTATGTATGAAATTGCTAGGGATATGATTAGAGTTTTTTAGTGGAATCCTGAAAAGGCTAGGTTAAACACAACATTGAAAAATATGTTTTTACTTTATTGTTTTACTGATGGGCTGTGCTGCAAATCAAATAGCTGTTTAGAAATCCTTGTTCAAGTGATATTTCCTGCTGTTTTTGGGTCTGTTTTAGTTTTTCAATTATTCAGTATGTTATTTTTATTTTTATTGTTTTGCCATATTTTATTGTTGTTGTTTCTTTTTATTCTAGGGAATAAAGCCAGCATCATTGGCAAAAGTGACAGATCCCCAAGTTAAAGCCTTCATAGAAAAGTGTATTTCTCGTGCATCAGATCGGTTGCCTGCAAAGGCTCTCTTGATGGATCCCTTCCTTCAGTCAGATTATGATGGTGATAGTGTAGGTCGATCATCAAGATCTGGAGCGCACCATTCAGGTATATATACTATACATATAAAGTTCCAAATGAACAATTTGCTTTGGTTTACCATCCAATGCATCAAATGCAGGAAATAACTTTAATCATCAATCCATCGGAGAAAGTGCCAAGGAAAATTCTGTTGAGACTAGTTGGGAATTTACAGTGGAAGGCCAAAGGAGAGATGTTAACACAATATTTTTAAAACTGCGAATTGCAGATTCCTCAGGTATTCTCTTACTTTGTTTAGTTTTTTTCAAAGCAAGGGAATATGTATTTGCTTCTCCATGGTTCTGATATTCATTTGTTTGTAGGCCATATTCGAAATATTCACTTCCCTTTCAATATTGGAGCAGACACTTCAATCTCCGTTGCCAGTGAAATGGTTGAGGAGTTGGAGCTTACCGATCAAGATGTTTCGACCATTGCTAAGACAATTGACTCAGAAATTCAATACCACATTCCTAGTTGGAATCCCAGTGAAACTCCCGACAATAATTCTTTTCAATTTTCTGGCCGGACCCCTGAAATTAAGACCGAGACTTCTCCTATCGGAAATGATTCTCCTAGCAGCCTTGCTTTGGAAATATTACCTTCTGGTCGTAAGTACTGGTCAGACTCACCAAAGGGTGTTGGTGGAAACTCTCCAGCTCGGCGCTGTGCTTCGAACTTGTCTTATGAAGTGGATGTGAATGCTGATGATGGCATCTTTTTTGCAAATAGTGCGGAGAAGGAATGTGACGGGACCGCTGATTCCCCGTTTGATGAAAGAAGTATTATATTGGACTATTCTGAAGCAACTGGTGGAAAGTCCTCTCTAGAAGAAATATCTGTAGGTTTGAACAATTCTGAAATAGAAAACATCAATACAATAGCAACAAAGTTGGAGACTTTGTTGGTTATGCAAAAAGAGGAGTTAGACGAACTGAAGAAGAAGCACAAATTAGCTGTCTCAGATTTTTTGAATGAGTTTTCTCCAGAAATTTGTCAGCAGATCCTAAGTATATGCAACCTGGAAATGCCTGACAGTGCAGTGTAGGGTAAGCTTTCCCTTTCTTTATCTAGATGCCCATTTTGTGGGGTTTGTGGAGGAGTGAAATTCTGAAGTTGAAATTTTTTTTGCATGTCACATGGAATGAATTGCGTTGCGTAGTGTTAATAGTGTCCGTGATTGCTTAAGAGAGGGATTTGTTTTAATGGAAATGTTCTTCTAATGATGTTGGGAGGACATGCAGCTGACTCATAACTTTGGATAATCTTTGCAGGAATTAATGTCTTCTTCAGCTTGGAAACTCAATGCTATTGCTGTATTTATGCTTGAAGCACTCTGGGGGGGAAATGATAAGGTCATCGTAAGACTAGATCATATCATCTTCATTTCCCAAGAACATCTGTTGTATATAGTTTGATAGAAGTCATTAATTAAGCTATAGAAAGTGTATACTTGTAGATATTACTTGCTCTCCTTTAAGATCTTCCCAACTAGGAGTTCACCCTTGGTAGGAGTTTAAGGGCAACGAGATCAACTATTCGTGGATTATTTTTCATTATTTATGTCCAAGTATTCTCCGAATTTGGCATCATCGACTTAATTAGGTGGAAGTTTGTAAACTTGATTTTAAGTTATTTTAATTTTATCAATTAATCTTATTGAGTTTGAATGAAATATTTGCAAGTGAAAATCAAGTTTATAACAAAACATGGCAGACCATTTTAGAAAAAATGCGTACAGTCCATGTTATCAACAAATCAAAAGTTATCAATTTATATTATATATAATTTTTAAGATATCAACTAAAAAAGGTTTGAGTCTTTTATTTTTTATAACCATGTTATTATATGAATTATGTGACTAGTATCTACCACTGCTCAGCTAATCTGAAACTTGTTGTGGATACACAAGGTTGGGTTTTTCCTTTATCCAGTTTATTTTCATTTAGTAATAAATCAATGGGTTATATATATAGAACACATGATTTTAGAATAAAAATATAATGTATAGGCTTAGACTAAATAAAAGGATCAAGATTTGTTTATTGTTACTGAGTTTATTTGAAGTTATAAAAGAATTTGTGATGAAAAAAAAAAAACTTAAGGAGGGGAGTGTGGCCATTTAAATGGACTTAGAAGGAGGTAAGCTCAATTTCTCAACCGAAAAATTAAGGATTACGAATGTTTAAAAAAATGTTGGTGCCATTTAAACATAGTGCAAGTGAGTGCAATTACTCTACCAAAGTTGTGACTTGTGAATGTTTGTTAAAAAATAAGCGAATATGTGTGATTTAAACATACCAGAAATGAGTGCTATTTACCATATCTATTTTGATTATTTCACCACGATGTGAAATGGAGGGAGACACTGTTGAATTGAAGCAAGCGATATAATGGCAGAAGGGTTGATAGTCAAGCTTCTTTTCCATCACCATAGTATCAATATAGTTTTAGTTGTTGAAACTTGAAAAAACTGGAAGTGTATGTTTTTTTTTTTTGACAAAATTGGAAGTGTATCTAATCATATTTGGTTGGAAATATGGTGTAAAGTATTGTATTTGTAGATGTAGACAAGTCAGTTACTGGACATAACATTCAGCTCGTTCGTGGTGTGTGCGGTGATTGTGCCTGCCCACGATAATAATTTATGCGCCGGAATAATCGATCCATCAGTGGATCCTTAATTAATTTGGTCTACAGTGTACTAATGTCTTCAATTATAGTACCCAATAACTCATCTAGTAGTTTTTAAAACATTGATTATTTTTTTTATATCAAGAATGTGGTAGTAGAGTAACATTATTTGATGTTAACTTACTAGTTTATTTATTTTGAAATTAAATTTCGGTTATATTTGGAACAAGACTTTAGTCTCTTGTGGTGGATTTGCCTTCCAACAAGTCTCCTTAACGTGTATACGTTAATTGAATCCATGTCACAATCAAGTCTTCGTGGAGCTTCTCTAATCTTAAGAGCTTATTTAAGGGAACACCCCAAATAATCATAGCACCAAGGATAATATATCCACATGTGGTTAGAGATATGTGTACTTGTAAAATAAAAACTTGTAAAAAGATTACTTCCATGTCTTACGTAGAAATACCGGTGGCAAACGGTTTCATACTTGTGGAATTGATTTTCTCGAGTAACACAAATTTTAGAAAGAAAAAAAAAAAGTATTTTCATATTTTCACAAACTATATGAATTTAACAGAGTAATATCAACATAATAATATAATTAATTCACAAAATTAGGGTTGCATGTTTATATTATATAGACAAAATTCAAAAAAGTAAAGAGAATAAATGTTTTAATAATAAAATATAAAAATAAATAAATAGAATAAAACTAAAAGGCTAGAAAGTAGTTAAAAAAAAAAAAATAGGCATGAGTAGGTTAGCATCGAGTATAAATTGTAAATCAGAAATATAATGTAGAGTGGATTGATAATAGTGAGGAGCGCGTCCCTCCAAAGGAGAGGATAGAATTTGATAAGAAGTGGTTCTCATTTCTTTCATCCACACACACTCACTCAAATTGAGAATTCAGATAACAAACAAAATCCTCTTCTCTTCACTCCAAATTCTCTCGTTGAGAACCATGGCAATAGCAACGGCTTCTTCTTCTTCTTCTTGTTCCTCCAAACTCAAACTCTCACAACACCCACCACTCTCTCACACTTTCATCGCATCCGCTTCAATTTCAAACTCCAATACTTTCCGTTCCACCACACATCCCAAACTAACCCTAACTCGTCTCTCCTCTTCATTTCTAAACCCTTCCACAATCCTCCATCTCACTCCCTCATCTCAACAACCACGCACTAACCGTCCTTCCTTCACCGTCCGTGCCGCACGTGGCAAATTCGAACGCAAAAAACCTCATCTCAACATAGGAACAATTGGCCACGTCGACCATGGAAAAACAACTCTCACTGCTGCTCTCACTATGGCTCTAGCTTCCCTCGGTAACAGCGCCCCCAAAAAATACGATGAAATTGACGCTGCACCGGAAGAGCGTGCTCGTGGAATTACGATTAACACCGCCACCGTTGAATACGAGACTGAAACTCGTCATTATGCTCACGTTGATTGCCCTGGTCACGCTGATTACGTCAAAAATATGATTACTGGTGCCGCTCAAATGGACGGCGCTATCCTCGTTGTCTCCGGCGCCGATGGTCCCATGCCACAAACCAAAGAACATATCCTTCTCGCCAAACAGGTCATTATCTTATCTTATCTTATTACAATAACAATTATAATTTCTCCATTAATTTTAATTTAATTAGAACTAGTAAAGATTTATTGCAATTTTACATTAATGTTGCTAATAAAATGCCAACACAAAATCGAGGTTTTAGCACAGGCAAAAGATTGATATTTATATTGATTGATAGATAGATAGATAGATAGATAGATAGATAGATAGATAGATAACTTTGCTATTGAAGTTTAATAATTGTTATGTATGGTTTTTGATTGGTTGATATCTCAGGTTGGTGTTCCGAGCGTGGTTGTGTTTTTGAACAAGCAGGACCAAGTCGATGATGAGGAGCTTTTAGAACTTGTGGAGCTTGAAGTTAGGGAGCTTCTCTCGTCTTATGAGTTTCCCGGTGATGACATTCCGATTGTTTCTGGTTCGGCCCTATTGGCATTGGAAGCTTTAATGGCGAACCCTGCACTCAAACGTGGCGATAACCAGTGGGTGGATAAGATTTACAAGCTTATGGATGAGGTCGACAACTACATACCAATCCCTCAACGCCAAACGGAACTCCCCTTCTTGCTAGCTGTTGAAGATGTGTTTTCCATCACCGGTCGTGGAACGGTGGCAACTGGGAGAATTGAGAGGGGGACTGTTAAAGTTGGAGATACAGTTGACCTTGTTGGTTTGAGGGAAACAAGGAACACAACAGTGACAGGCGTGGAAATGTTTCAGAAGATTTTGGATGATGCTATGGCTGGTGACAATGTGGGGTTGTTACTGAGAGGTGTTCAGAAGATTGATATTCAGAGAGGAATGGTTTTGGCTAAGCCTGGGACTATTACTCCTCACTCTAAGTTTAGTGCTATTGTGTATGTTTTGAAGAAGGAAGAAGGTGGAAGACACTCACCTTTCTTTGCTGGTTATAGGCCTCAATTTTATATGAGGACTACCGATGTCACTGGAAAAGTTACTTCTATTATGAATGATAAGGACGAGGAGTCAAAGATGGTGATGCCTGGCGATCGTGTTAAGATGGTCGTTGAACTCATTGTTCCTGTGGCTATTGAACAAGGAATGAGGTTTGCTATTAGAGAAGGAGGGAAGACCGTTGGAGCTGGTGTTATCGGAGCTATCATTGAGTGAAAACTTCTATCCAGCTGCAGCAGCATTGCTCTTTAAACGGGGTTCTTTATTTATTTATTTTTAATGCAATCAATTAATTGACTTTTGCCGTATTTTATAGGGTTTAATTTAACTTTGGGATTATCTTTTAGTCAAATTGGATACTATTTTTCCATCCCAATGTTTTGTTGTTGTTACTTGCTTATACCTGTTCTTCTCTTACTGTTGAGTTCCTTAAATTGCATCAATGATGAGATCTGTATTGCGGGATGAAACCGGTTACAGTTTTCCTCTTTATTAGATAGATTTGATGTTACTCATAATCTGTGGTTGAAATAACTTGAATGCCCTTTCCATATGCATGTTGAAATGGATAGCGATGAATCAGTATGAAATCTAAGGAATTTGAGTTTTGAAAAACTTGGCAATCTTTTTTGAATTCCTCCTTTGAAATTGCCTCAATTTTTTGTGCTACAAAGTAATCCTATGATGAACTGCTATACTGAATGTTTGTAGGTTTTTATTGAAAATAAGCACGCAAGAGATGAGTTAACTAAGTTTATATCTTGGTAGGGTATAGTTAAATTAAGCTATGAAAATATGTTGCATGTTTCTCTACATTTAGGTTAGAGTGCCCCATTCTGCTCTTGAGCAGTAATACCTCTTGCATCCGCTGTTCACATTCTCATTCACAGTCAGTACAAGATAATTCCTTGGCTAAAAAAAAAAGGCTAAGTCAACAAATATTGAAGTATTTAGTCTAAATTTGAAATTTTTGGACTAAATACATCAATTTTTGTTGATTCAATTTTCTCTTGCATTTAAGATCAGAGGTTTACGACTTCATTGTTTCTATTTAAAGAAAAATGTCTCTTGTTAGAGAATTAGAGGAGATAAACCTAGATGGATTACATAAAAAGCAGACAAGGCCTACATAGATTACTCTCTTTTTTTTTTATCAACTGAATTCATTACTCTATAAAAAAAATTGGCCTACATAGATTACTCTATAATATATAGAAAACCCGATTCCTCTTTTATCTTTCATATGCTTTTTTTTTGTCCAAATCTTTTTCATATACTGTAACTCTTCTATCATATGGTTAACGGATAAAGGGGGAAGGAACAGAGATTGTTAAACAGAGAATTTTAACAATTTAGATCTTCTTAGGTTGCAACTCGCTTATAATAAAGGTATTATGTGGAATATTGCATCATTAATTTAATTAATTGCATCTCACTATTTAGAAAATATGCAAGCAAATTTTAATGTTGAGATCTTCAATATATCTATCTCATTGAATTCGAACAGAAGAGTATATAAATAAAAGTTGGTCCTAAAGTAAGTATTTCGCCGGAAATTAAAAGCTGAATGGCTTATTATCTCTTTGTAATTTGCATGCATAATTAGTCGTTTGCAGATGCATAATGGCTTATTATCTTAAAACTTTGTCGTTTCCAGTTTGATCAGCACTTTCGATGTGAACTTTCATTGCATAATTATGAAGGGTTCAAGTGAACATAGCTACTTAGTCACAAAAACAAAAAGTGAACGTAAATATCAGCAGTTATTATAATGTAAATCATGTTGGATTCATTTTATTATTAGTGGATGCGAAGATCTAACATGCTAGATTTCAGCAGTTTTAATACGCGTAAAAAAAGAAAGTATATGTTTTTTTTTTCTTTTTGTAGGAGAGATTGTAAATATAATTGTAAATTTACGTGTAATTGCGAGAATCTAAATTCAGACACAGATTAAGCCATTAAAACTAATAATATTGGTATTTAACAGTTAAACTAAGATTTAAAAATAATAGATAATGACTTTATAGTTATCCAAAGTAGAAGAATGCAACATTTCTAAAAGAATTTATTCTTAAGGGAAATGTTTACTTTATAGTTTTTTTTTAACAAATTTATTTAATAGTTGATTCGAGTTTTAGTTTTTTTTGTTGTAAAAAGTTTAACCAAAACATTCACACACACTAAAGTGTTGTTTTAATAGTTTGTTTAGGGTGGACGTGATCCAAAATTCATACATTTACATTATTGATAACAATAAATATTTATTAAAATATTAACGATGGGTAAATTTTTATAATAATCTTTAAAGTTATAAGTGTGATCACTAAAAAATAGTAACTTATTAAACTAAAAAATAATGACTTATTAAATATTGAGTTTATTAGATGAGGTCGATGTAACATGTGTTGTAATTAATTATTAATATTGGTTATTAAAAAAAATTTGGAGAAAATTTGGTTCATAAGAATACACTTCAAAGTTTAATCTCGGAAATTTAAAAGGTGCATTGGGAATAGATACAAAAAAGAAAACTTATTCTATAAACAGTGAAAGAAGAAATCCAATTAGATACTTAAAAAAGAAAACTTATTCTATAAATAGTGAAAGAAGAAATCAATTAAATTGGATAGAAAATAGATAATAAATTTTTTAATATAGATTACATTTATGATGATCCAATATTAAAAAAAATTAAAAATTCCAACAATTAAAAATATTATTTTTCATTAATAGACGTCGATGATTATCTTTATTTTTATAATTTAAATAATAATTATTCATTAAAAATAAATAAATCTAAATATATATTTTCTATTGAATTGACAATAATTATAGCATTGTCTTGTCTATAAATTGAGGAGGCTACAGAGGTGAAAATAAGTTAGATAGATGGTAAGAGGTTTATAGTCTGACTTAGTTATGACTTGGTCCGGTATGACATGTTTAATAAAAAAATTACGCACATATTTTTACATATTTTTTAAAAGTCTATTAATTTAAATAAATCAGACTCAGACTTATAAAAAAGAATCTATTCAATACGATAAACCAGCATATATATATATATTATTATTATTAATCTTGTATTTTTATTATTATTATTATTATTATTTATTAATACTAATATTTTTTATTTTAAATTTGTTAATTCTAAGTTCATTTGTTTTTGTTTTTTTGGAAGGTAGTTGCATACTTGTTAATTATAATTTTATCAATTTTTTTTATGTTTATTATTTTATTAGGTTTCCTTATATATAAAGATCTAGTTTAACCTATTTAAAAAAATATATTATTTAAATATTTAATGTGAGACAGACTTTTAAATAGGTTTTCACACCAAACTTTTAAAAAATATCAGACTATACTAAACATAAAAGTTTATGATAGATCATAAGTCAAACTTAAATTTAAAAAATTAATCGTACGTCAGACTCAAATCTTTCGAAGTATATCATAATATGACCTATTTCTACACTTGAAAATCATCATTAGAATTTCATAATTTTTTTAAATATTACTTCACAATAAATCAATTATAAAGATGATCCGCTATATAATTGATAATCTATTATATATAAATAAGTGCGAAACATATAAGTTGTATTAAGTGAATTATGGAGAAAAAATGGTATTGATTGTATGAGAATATGTGCTTACTCCTACCATACATTAAGGGAATGAGGGGAGAAAAAAACTGAAAAATTACCAAAATATGATTGAAATTTGGACAGGAAAAACAAAGTGGAGACTTTCATTCCAAAATCGGTGTTTCCACAATTGTTAAATAGCGGTACTTTCACATGAGTACCACTATTGTAACATATTTCTTTTTCCAAAATTATAATTAAATAAAATTAATAAAAAAAAACTATTATTTATGCTATAGATAATTCAATTTATTAGAATTAATAATTATTAAATAATATTGAAATTGATATTGAGTGGAAATTATTTGATAATGACTTAATCTTATCTTGTATTTTATAAGTAAATATTTATCTATGTTTTTTTTAATATTTATGAATGACAAATATTTATCATATAGTTTTTTAATATTTAACTGTAATAAATATTTATCTCATATTTTTATGTATTAATAGATAGGCTAAATAACATCTGTGGTCCCTTAACTTAATTTCATGTAACGTTTTAGTCATTT
>JBBPBT010000685.1:2909370-2924513 GCA_037974875.1 Cicer bijugum
TTTTTTTTTTTTTTTTTTTTTTTGTAATGATATGTGTATCACTTTTACAATTTTGCTACCCACACTTTCTTTTTTTGCTAGTTACACACATTTTTTTGTTGAAAAGACAAAATTACTTTTATCTTTAAATTAAATTTGTAAACTCTTCTTTTCCTTTCGTCGTCCATCTTGAAACAACAATCTTCCTTGAACATAGTACAATGAACTGAATTCAAGCACACATTTTTTCTATTCATTGTAAAATTTTACATGTATTTGAACTCAATGTATGTATATTTACGTGAATTCAGTTTACATACATTTACGTAAATTGAGTTTAAGTATGCATTTTTCCTATTCACCACAAACTTTTACATATACTTAGAACTCTGTTTACGTACATTTACGTGACCTGAGTTCAAGTACACATTTTTCCTATTCACTGCAAAATTTAACGTATACTAGAAATCAGTTTAAGTACATTTGCATGAACTTAATTTACGTACATTTACGTAAACTGAGATAAAGTACACATTTTCCTATCACTGCAAAATTTTATACGTACGTGACCTCAATTAAGTAAATTTATGTGAAATGAGTTAAAATACACATTTATCCTATCACTGTAAAGTTTTACATGTATTTGAATTCAATTTACTTACATTTACATGAACTGAATTCAAGTACGCGTTTCCCCTACTCACTGCAAAATTTTGCATGTACTTAAACTCAGTTTAAGTATAAGTACACAAATTCAGTTTATGTAGATTTACATGAACCGAATTCAAGCATACATTCCCCTACTCACTGCAAAATTTTGCATGTACTTGAACCATGTTTAAATACATTTATGTGAACTTAGTCTACAAAACACTTTCTCTATCACTGCAAAATTTTACATATACATAAACTCAGTTTAAGTACATTTACGTGAATTGAGTTAAAATACACACTTCTTCTATTACTGCAAAATTTGACATGTACTTAAAATGAGTTTAAGTACATGTAGATGAACTTAATTTAAGTACATTTACATAAACTTAAATTACGTATATTTATGTGAATTAGTTCAAGTACACACCTTATTAATGAGTATAAATTATAAGATGTGAATTATGAATATGACTTGAATGTAAGATAATATGAAATTAGTGATAGTGATGAAAAGAGAAAGAAATAAAATAAAATTTAAAAATGAGTGGGATAATAAATAATACTTTTAATACTTTAATTTTATAAAAATTTGATAGAATATAGATAACAAAATAGAGGATGTAGTACCATTTTTATCCAGAAATGTGTATATCAATTAACAATAAAAAAATGGCGCGCCATTACAAACTACAAAGACATATGTCCTATTTACTTTGAAGGCTGTGCTCAAATTGTCACTTTAGTTTCAAGTCATCATTAAGGTAATAAAAAAGAGAGAAAAAAAAAAGACAGAAATGATTAGAATGATATAAATGAGCTTTACTATATATGTTTTGAGTAGGTGGAACCTGTCAAGGATTCAGTAGGCACATTCACAATAGTCAACCAATGCTTTTTATGATTAAAGACAAAAGCAAAAGAAAAGTATATATTTATTGTTCCTTTTAAACTCATTACAATGTAATTGTCCACCCATCGCGATCAACATTTCAAAGCCAATTTTAGTTGTAATACAATGTTCAAATTAACTGTATATATGAGATACTCTTTTCTTGTTACAATAAGTCAGAGATTTAAATATTTCACATCTATCAATAAAGTAAATAAATTGAAGAGAGAAACTAATACATTTATTAAATTGTCTTTTATCAAATATTAGTGCATGTTACTATTAATGCAACAAAAATATTGCTTTGAAATTTCTACATATAATACAACAAAAATATTGAATTGAAATTTTTACATATAATATTAATTAGATGATATAATTAAAAAAATTAATTAATATTATTTTATAAATTAAAAAAGTAATTATTTTAAGATAATTTTTCTTTACAAACAAACGAGTGATTCATCGTGAGATAGAGGGACTAGTTGATTAAAAAGAAAGTGAACAACCAAATCACAGTGCCTAATTAATCACCTACAAAATCATATCATAATTAAACTATTTACTACGAAACATGAGGAAATATGCTCACTGCCTGACTTTTCAAAATTCTAATATAGAATAGAGACAATCACTGAAAAGAAAAATGTTTATATTATATATATATATATATATTATCAATGTGTGATTAATATTTGAGTCCATTAACCATTTGATTAAACTTGAAAGAAATTATATATATTTTTTGGATTTATCTTAGGAGCTCTGGAGTGGATTAGTCTAGACTCTGTAGTGAAACGTAGATATTTTGGAAATGCATCAGTATTGAACAATTTAATTTGTAAACAAGAAATATTATAACAAAAAAAAAGGAAGAAAGAAAGTGCAATTAATGAATGTTATTAAATACATCAATGGATAGGTTCACATTCATACACTCAATCAACACAAACTTCCTTCATTATTCAGAAAAAGCAAAATGAAAGGAGAGAGCAATTAAGTAAAGTAATTAAGAAGAAATAATAATGAAATTCGGACCAGGAGTGCTTAATTCCCCATGGATATGTGAGCTACAATTAAGAGCCTTCAAACTTGATTATGGAAATATCAGCTTCCATATCCTGCAACTACTGCTATGTTGATGATGAATCTGTCCAAAGTCAAGTTGGAGAAAGAGATTATATATATAGAACAAGACATTCTTCAACTTTAACATAATGATGAATGAATCAATTGTTTAACAACTAAAAGTAGTAGATTTTGTAAGATATAAATTATGTTTGTATGTAATATATAGAGTGAGGCAGGGTTGTGATGCACGCATAGTGTCTGTGGAGAGAGGCTAATCTTATATTCCCGCATGCAAGTTTTTATCTTTAATGTACAGTGTGGGCACGTTTCCACAATGAAAAAGGGAAATAGTGAAAGGGATATGTTTTCTTCAACTGCAATATCACATATGCTCTAACTTGAATCAACTTTTCAAAATTGCTTAAAATTTCAAATTTCAGAGTAAATATAGTTCTCACTCTATTTATAACTGTATTTTGTTTTTTTCACTCTTATTATGAAAAATATACACTATTTGTTGCTGGCAATTTGTGTTAAAGGCTGCTCCCTGATATCCGAATAGGTCTTTGTCTTTTTTGGCTTTTCTTTTCCTTTATCTTTTGGTCGGTTTGTATCAAAAAAGTTATTATAATTTTTTGGAACACTTTGCTTGTAAGTGCTTGCTGTAGCTAGCATGCATGTGGGGTGTGTCTGAAACTTATTAAAGAAAATAATTTTTTTACATAGTGATCTGAATTTTGAATCTGATCTGATTCTCACATACCTGCTGTATAGTGTGTATAAAATTGGTGGTGAATACTTTGTGGGTGAGAATGATGTTTCCCCACATGTCAGTGATATATAGCTCTCTTAAGTATAAATTAACATAAAGTACAAAGGATGAAAAAAGAAAGAACTGGCACATGGAGCAAGTCAGTTTATCAATGACAATAACATTTTTAATGATTATATGTTACAATTAAGTAATTGTAATTTGGTGGTCTGCAGATTAGTTTAGCCTTGTTGAATAGTGAATTAAAGAATGTTCTTTTTGAATATTTTTAAGAATGGCAACAGAGTAATGTAAAAAAAAAGTTAAAGAAAAAGTGTACATGGAATGGAAGGGGAATCTTGATCAATAAATAATATATTATGGATCTTGATCATGTGCAATAATGAGTACTTTGATCTCTGATTATTGTTAGAATCCATCAATTCATGTTGAATATAATGGGGATTCAACGAAAGGGTGAGTGTGGCAGTTCCTTTCTTTTTTTACAGCAAGAAACTTCATTCATTTTAGATCTATTTAACAAAAAAGAGATTGACTATTTAAAAAAACTATCAGCAAGAAGTTGTAAAATATATTATTTTCTCGGGTTTAAGCTTGTGTCTTCCTTAAATCTCCTTGGTTGTATATTTAAAGATATATAATCATTATGATTGTATTATGGTTACATTTATTTTAGCAAAACTAGGATTATGCAACATTTTTTGGCTTCTCTACTAGTCCTAGCCAACCACTACACATTGTCCTGGTCCCAGGTGTCCCTATCGTGGAAACGGGCTATGATATCAAAACTTAGCGTGAAAGACAAAATTCGATCTTGATGCTCCAAATTGAATTGAAGTTCAATAGTAGCTAGGACCAGCCACACAATTTGTACTTCACTACCTTTTCCCTTTTTTGGTTTGAAAAAAAAGCCAACCCAAGCCACGCACCATTTTCAAAGAGCATTTTAAGCAGTCATTTGGTTCAATAGCAGAGGATCAGGAAAGTGGTAATGGATTAAGCTCTAATACTTTGTAGTATTAGCTTCTAATTCACATAGTGCTGTTTAAAATAAAATAGAAAAAGGTACAACCACCATTCGTGTTTCTAATTTCCATATCTTCTTGTTCCCATGTAACTAGAGGATCGGCAAACTCTAGGAAAGGAAGTGTTATATCATAATGTGACCAGGTTGCAGACCATGATCAATTGTATTTTGCCACCTTAACTTGCATGAGCAATGTCTTGCATTTCATGTGTCTCTAAAGGATCAATTTATGTCCAAAACACAAGACCATCCTAAGTCCCTAAGGGATATGAAAATCCCTCCATTTAGTCCCTAACAACTTGATGGCAAGGACTAACAATACAAATTTCATATACTTTAGGTACTAAACAGGAGAGTCATACTTTAAAAACTAAATTAAAAACTAAATTGAAGGTTTATTCAATACAGCACATGCTACTCTTTCTCCTTTTTACTTATTTTAAATAAAGTTTTGTTGCAGGCCAAGAAACCCTAGCCCCAAATATAGCATAAGACGTTTTTTCTCTGATCAAGAGATGTGTTGCTTCTCGCATGCTGCCCTTGTTTTGGGGTATAAACGATATTGAAGTTCCTCATAATTGGATTAGATTTTACAGACTTCAAAAGGAAATCCAACTGTCAAATCTTAGTTGACCAACAACTGTTGTTGTATGTGAAGTTAATTTTTTTTTCTTTTGTATATCTAAAATAACAAAAGGTTGTGTATGAAGTTATTCTGTTCATACTTTTTAATATATGTGATACCACAAAACTGGTAAACAAAAAAAGGAATAACCATATGTAGTGGCGGAACATGGATTGTTTTTACAAGGTGGCCAAAGAATAAAGGCATACAAGTATATTTTTGTCTAAATATATTTGAAAATCATTAGTGGTACAATGGTGAAAATGCATGCCTTTTAATTGGTATGTCAATGGTTTGAATCTCGCTGACTACATTTTATAGATGTTATTTTATGCTTAAAAAGTTAAAAAGCAATAAAAATGCAAATTTTTATGTCACATGAATCGAATTATATATATAACATACTGAAGCTAAAAAATGTGTATATAATTATTTGTGTCCCTTCTAAGATCCGCCACTAGTGTCAACGAAATAGATGCTAACCTTCATTTATTGCCTTCAACGTGTATTCGTTGTCCCACTTATGCCATACTATATATGTAGCTATCAATGAATGTTCAATTGTATAAAGCAATTCTTTTATATAAAAACATCAAAATCTAGCAAGACACATCAATGCAAAAACTAGAATTAGTATGATTGCAAAGCAATGATAAGGCAATAAACATGTCAAGGGTAATTTTAATGTGTGTGGATTTGGCTAGTGTAATCAAGTGTCAAACAAAACTTATTTGGTAAGCTAAAAGCAGAGCAGTTACACGGCTCACTCTTACATGAGCAACACTCATCTTGAACCCCCAAAAGTACGCATAGTCCTCCTGGTGCGGGCATTTGTATGAGTTCGTTGTCCCCGACAGGGTAAACCATCGACATGCCTGATTCCTCTGTAACATTGGATACCAACCAACCTTCCCACATCTCTCTCAACTAACTTTTTCTGAAAGAAAGCAACCAAAACAATCACATTATACATTATATTATGGAACAAAACACAGAGGTGTAAAATAAGAAAGTAAAGAAGATGAGGGTACCAAATCATTTCCAATCAAGTACTTGGAAAGCAATTCTCGAAGGGAATATAGTTCTCTTTTGCTTAGGTCCTTCACATATTTGTTCTCAACTCCAAGCTCACACACAATGTGATGAGCTTTTGAACGGCCAATCCCGTGGAGATGCTGAAGCGCATACTGAAGGCGCTTGCTATCTGGAATCTCACCTCCAAGACCACCTCCAATGTTTATATTTCGTACTTGGACACCATGAAGCTGTACAAAACCAAAATGTTGATTCTTAATTGCAGAGAAAGAAACAAAGCCCTACCTACACTAATCAAAATCACAAAAGCACAGTTGAGGCATAATTATCTAAAATGAAAAAGGACAGCAGTCACAAACCCAGGATGATGAAAGGATAAAAACTCACAGACAGTTTTTGACGAATGCAGGCAGCAAGATTAGAAACAATTCTGACAGAACCAAACATTTTGGAGTTGGAGGATTTGGAGATGCACTGTGTTCAAAACCGGAATAGGGGTCAAACTTAAGAATCAATCCAGTTTCAAAACAAAATAAGAATTAAAAATCAAATCTTTCCCCTTCATCTATTTCCATGTCAGATAATTTTGTACCTTACAATATTTTTTGGTAGAGGACTATACTTATAATAATTCTATAGAAGAAATAATTGATTCGGCTCAAGTGGTTAATGAGAGCTTCAGTTAAAGAGGAATTGTTCACGAAAACCTGAGTTTGAATTCTGACAGGAACAATTCTTTTCCCGATATTACTCATCTCTCGGATGAACTCTGAATTACTAGGGTTTCATTCCCATGTGAACTAAAGGGTTAAAAAAAAAATTAAAAAAAATCTATAGAAGAGAATGCTGTTATGTTATAGGGCTAAAATAATTTTGATAATTTTTTGTATAGAAAAATTAATGCAAAATTATAACAACTCTCATTATTTTATTTGATGGGATTATTCCAACATTATAACTGGAGAATAAAAAATGTAGAAATTAGGTCCCATGTAAGATGAAAAAATTAGCTAGGGATAAATTTTTGATCCATTAATTTAGACAATGCCCTAAATTCAGTATTAATAATCTCCAAATATTAGAATGAGTGATTTCATTCATCTGTTTCTCAATCATAAACATGGGAGTATCGATCCACTAATCTGGGACCTAACCTCGGTGGATGTTTGAATACTCAATGGCTAACTTTCCAATATACACGAGTGTTACCCACCACTGAATTGTCCCTTTAGACTCCATCTCTCGCAATACTACTTAGGTAACATATTCCACCAAATTTGGTCAGGAATCTCCTTTACATTTAGGGTGGAAAGTTAACCGTGTAGGAGCAAAATCACACTAATCCTACACGTTATTAAATCATAATCAATATGAGACTTTACACATTTGGGATTTTTTGCCATTATGATAACAGAAACAAAACAAGACAAAATAGAAGAACCAAAGATATATACCAAAGGATTACAGGAAGCATATAATTAGAGAGAAAATACAAAACCCTAAAATCTCAATCAACCAATTCAAAAAACCCTAAAAGTCTCAAAACCCTAAATATGAGATAAAGTACCTTGATGCGTGGTTTTATCTTCACTGTTGGAAGCAATGAGGAGCCACGGGTGGCTGGAGAAAGGCTGTGGAGACCGAATCGACGATGGTGTGCTGGCGTGCGATAAAGGAAAAGAGAAAAGAGGAGGCCGCGCCAAAGTCTTAGTGTCAAAATTGATGTTTGTTATTTTATTTTCAAGACATAATTATTTTTCATTTTTAATCGTAGTCAATATCTTTTATTTATATGAGAAAATAGACCTGACTAACATTTCTAGTGATAATTGTCATCTTAAAAAACTATCAAATCAACTGTTTTTATTTGATAAAACGACTTAGATTAAAATTAAACTTTTTATATTAACTGAATTCATTGTGAAACATAGTAAAGGTGAGATTTTTCCCAAAAGAATAATAATCTAAACTCAACTAAAAATGTAGAACTAAAGCTAAATTTAATTTTTTGAAAATTTTAAAAAGCAAAAATACAAAATATCCCATGCAAATAAAGTCTAAATTATTGTCAAGTCCAAAACAAAGGTGCTATATATAGCTCAATTGACAAGTGACAACGGAAGTAAATCAATTGTAATATTTATCTTTTAAATATCAAATTTGTTTGTCACATAAAATAAAAACTCTCAAACTTCCAATAAAAATAAAGAGGACGAAAAATCTGTAAGTTACATTCTATTACACATGCTTAAAAATTTATCAATATTTAATCACTGAGCGTAATGAGTTGTAAATAATGAGCGTAATGAGTTGACAAAACTCTATATTGATTTATCCAAATTTAAAAATTGACATTGGTTTAAATATTGACACATCTTGCCCCTCTTGAATAAAAGCTATCATAAACCATAATGCTAGATTTGTAATTAATGGTTGTCTATTATCATGTTTTTTTTATAATAACTATGTATCGTCTTCAATAGTTCAAGTGCTTAAGTGGAAATACCCAATACGTGACACTATACTCATGAAGCATGCAAGGCTTGTTAAATAACGATTAATTATTATGTGAAAATAAGTCTCAAGTTTCCAGGACACAGATCCCATAATTGAGCCTAAAAACTCCTTTAAGAGACCAAAGCGAACACATTTTATGCCCCGGCTCAATCTCTCAATGAGATCAAGCTAGTTACTACTGCAAGCTCCCGGTAACTGTGTATAATAAATAAACATCATTGCTACATCAACATATATCACATTAAATGCAGTGGAAGTAAGTGTTACACTTTTGATTGAACAATTTTAATTGGAAGCTTTAGTTACATTAGTCAGGAAGCTCAGAGCGCTCCCTCTTTGCTGTTTCTATCATTGTACATAAGAACTTGATGGGGTTGCATTCAAAAGGATTTGCAAGTGCAGCATGTGCCAAAAATGGAAGCTTCCTGAGAGACCTTCCACTCATTCCCTATAGACGGATCAAACACAACAGCTGAGATATAAAAGTCGACCGATAGATTGTGAGGTTAAGGATCGAGAAATATTATATTTTTTCCTACCTCACATGCTTCTGCAGTTTCAACTAATTGCTTGAACAGTTGCATTGATGTAGTATCCTCATGAAAATCTGGTGCGTTCAACCTCGGTTTTGCACTAGCATAATTTGGAAGCACAATATTCTTACAATCCTAACCAAGTCAGCATGATTATCCATAAGACTAACAAACAAAAATATTTGAATCCGAATAAAGATTAGAATATTCATGCCTTTCATTTTCAAAAAATATTCCAGGACAAAAATGAGATCTATTTGCACCTCAGAACTAGTTAATATCCCTGTACGCATGAGTTCCTGCAAGCAAGACCTTAATATTTCGTACCGAGCTTGAAGAGTTGGAGGACCAACATACGCTTTGATATCAGCTCTATCAACAAAAGCAATATCTGCAATGAAATTGATGAATCTGTATGATCTGCAACATTCGTAATTATGTGTTTAAAAAGAAAATTTATAGAGGAAATGGATACGAAGAAACTATTTTACGAAGACATTGGAGTGGTGACCCTAAGTCCTAACTAGTGGAAATTGGTAAAGGTTTTTTTTTGTCATGTGTTTTATGATAAGGTGATGTTAATTTTCGATCCAGGCATACTATTGTTCTAGTCTGATGCTGGCAACAGAAGTCCATGCTTAACTATTTAGCAATTTGACTTTAAATGCCATAAAAACCATTATCCATATTACTGATTTACAACTTCCACCTGAGTCGTGATAAAATGAAGAATTCACTACACCCCCATTTTTCTGGATGGCCACAACATCCCTATTAAGGGAAAGCAAGATTTTCAGCTCTCAAATAAAAGTAGAGTAGACTGATATGTAAGGACAAAAACAGATCTAACCATCAATATCAAATTTATGGGAGAGAATTGGTCATAACTTATAAGGACATAAGCTGCAAAATTGAATGAATGAGAAATTGATTTAGGCTTACCAATAGCAGCAGTAATGTTGGATGTGGTTAGAATTATCACATTTGGAGATGATTTTAACTTATCCATCTGAGTTAATAATGCATTGACAACCTGAAATTGAATATTCAGAGTAAAACCATATTAATACACAGACACTCATAAGTCCTCACTTTTGAGTTACATTTTTACAAGTTCGTGTAACAATCTTTAGCATTTTCAGAAAATAGTGGGGAAGCAGGGAGTTTATTCCCACAGAGGTCCCAGGCAGGAGGGTTTTACCCGAATAGAATCCGAAGGTTCAGACCCAGACAAAGCAGCTTTTCTAGCAGCAGCTAGGCTTTCGACTTCATCTGCAGGATTGCAAACATATATACTCAAGCAAACGTGTATAAGAATAATACACATGCATTAAGTTGATTTTTCATCAATTATGTCTCACCGATCAAAACAAATACCAGATTGCTTTCTTCTTCTACCATTTCTTGAATCTTTTGGAATAGTTTTGCTACCTAGAAAACAAAGAATCACAATTACGCATTCAACATAACTAAACTTCAAAAATGGTTCATGGACAGAATAATGCATTGTTACAGTTAACAATTTCATTATTTGACTTATTGATCTCCATGATTCAAAATTACTTAAATTCCAAATCCAAAATGAAGAAATAGCATAGCTAATTAGTAATGACTCCCACGGGTCTTACATATGTAAGTTACTCGTTAATCATACATTATTTGATTTTCTCAAATAATGAACAGAGAATATTATTCAGGGGAAATGCTTTCACCAAAATGTTGGCAGTATCACTAATATCTTGGTATACGTGGCATTTGGTATACTTTTTTCTTTCAATTTTCTTTTTGTTGAATATGTGTGAGTACATGTAGGTTACGCACCTCAATGAACTGATATCAAGTACAAAATGCTGACTGCTAATTCACCCATGCCCTAACATGTTTTATCTGCCAGATATAACTTAAGTTTAGATTTAAAAAAACTAGAAACATACTTATACTATGCTATAGTCATTTTTTTGTTTATGAGAAGCCACAAAGTTTGAATTGACCTAACCATGGTGGGAGTTTTGTAGCATCCGGTTGCCCTTTTTATTTTTTGTTTATATTTTTTCTCTTTCTTATCATATATCATCCTGTACAGGTACCCTCTTATGTAAAAAGTTTTTGTACCATATACTAGTATGGCACTTCATAGTTTTCAGGTCCCATAAGAAACCATCCCTCACCATCTTCTACCTAAGCAAGCATCTTCTGTGAGCTTTATTTTTGCAGACCCAACATCAAAACCAATACAGCCTGGCTCGCAAAACCAGACTAATTCTAAGATGTGAATTGTGACAAAAAGACAACTAGATGCTTGAATTCCAAAACTGACAATGGCAATGAAGATGGTATTGACATTTTTTTTTTTTTTGCTTTTTCAACAAATGTTAATACTTAATACTAGTCTGCAGATATGTCTGGTTTTTGCATGGCTTGTCTTTATACACTAGTGAACCTATTTTCATTGGATACCCTAATAATGTGATGTTGAGCATAAAGTTGGTAATTGGTAGCTTGGTACCCATCGTATAAAGGTAGAATGGACATACAAGCAACTTTAATCAATGCTATAGTTAAAGATCTATATCACTACCCAAACTCAAAAGTTATGCCCTAACCATAGAGATAAACAGAGAAATATCATATCTTCTCGATGTAAATTCTAACTACCAAACAGTAGGTTTTCCTAGCTACTTGAGTCAACTCAATCCTTTGATCAAGCTTCATATCAATTGGAAAGCGACAATGATAAGTACAGAAATACCATGCCCCCAGCCCATGTAACATGAACGAATTTAGATTGCCAAGCCCACCAATACAATAAACATTGAAGCTAAGAAGTAATACGAGCATGAACTACGAAAGCTCAATATGCAAATCTACAAAAGTGTCAAACACCAAAAGTAAAGGCATACATGCATACCAGCTTGCCGCTTTCGGAGAACCATTTACTGAACAAAGAATGTGCATTCACTTCAACAAGCTGAGACTGTGGGTATCTGCGAGGGAAAAAATGGTAGGTAAATTTTGTTACCTTCACTTAATTGTTTTCATTGATAAATATGATTAATACTTAAAGAGTATTGATAAAATATTAATAATAGATCAATGCACCTTGCGCTGAATCGAATTGATAGTTTCTGAGCTAACGCTTTACATAAAGAGGTCTTTCCAGTCCCTGGGGGACCATGCAAAAGAATTATGCTGCAAATAAGTACAAATCCTATAATTATCAAGATATGTTTATAGTTCAATCATCTCATCTCACTCATGTTCGACTATCATTTCATATAAATGCATAACATTTGTAAAGACGGTGCTTTTCAGTAACATCACCATATCAGTAAATTGTGATCACAGCATATAAGGCCAATGTTAAACTAAATAATTATCTCTGGTGCTTACCGGTTCCAAGAAACAAGGAATGGATCGACAGCCTTTTCAGTGAAGAGCAAAGCACTCGCTGCATACCGCAACAACCTTTGCTTTAGACCAGATTCATATATTAGGCTGCAAAAGCATTGGAAAAATGAAATTTGGGCAGGGTAATTTAATTTAAATTTTATTAAGAAAACAATAGTTGAGGGAAAGGCACAAACTACACAGAAGTAAGAACCTTTCCCACATTCCATCAAATTCTTTTGCAGGAAGAATCCATTCATTGAAGCTAGAAGACTGGCCATCAGAGCTGATATCCTCACACGGTCCTTCCTCGCTAAGCTGACAAAGCAAAATGCAGACATTATTCACAAAGCTCTTAACCCCATTACCTGAACAAATAAATTCTAGACTAAAGCAAAGTACAATTTGAGGGAATGTGATACTGATACATAATGAAACGGCACATATGTTACAGAATTAACATGCTGTAATATCATTTTATCATTTGCTTTTTTCTTGGTTTACTTTATGCGCATTTCTGTTATACCTGCTTTTGATATTTTCTCTTTTTGGTTAGAAAGCATTCTAGAAGCATGTAGGTCAGCATTCTCTACCATGAGGTGGTTATAGATAATACTTAGGTATCATTGTAATGGGGGAAGTTTGTTATGGGTTTTCTCTCTCATGACAGTTTGTATCGAGCTGTGCTATTAGCCAGCAGATGAACCAATTGAAGCTTATCACCATTTTAACAAAATACATTCCTCCTCCCAACTAAGTTATATATCTTTACAATTTGCATTAGAATCCATTAATTATTGATTTCCCTGCATTTTGGTACTCGAGTTCTAAGAATAAGATTTTACTCCCTGAATCCAAATCACTGACTCATCATAGTTAACAACTTAGATGAATCTTTTACTGAAATATGCAAAAGATCATTTGACCAAGTTAGATGAATTTAAAAACACAACAGGAGAAATCATAGGACCATATATTCATTGAATATATTTGTCAAGCAAGGATATGACAAGCTAGGAAAACTGGGACTGTGACATATACATAGTCAATGAAATCAAGTTAGCAGTCTTAAGCAGTATCACCTGAAAGACATGTACAACAGGCTTGACCTGCCAGAACAAAAGAACCTCATCATTCTGCATCCCTTCACCTACACACACAAAAAATACCACCATCAGAATCAGAGAAGCAGCAATTGATCTATCTCTAATCTCTATCTGCGCGTGTCTAGGAAACGCTTCTTCATTAATCTTGTATTTTTAACACCTATCTTCTATTTTGACATGCAAATTGCTAGAGCACTCAATTAGGCTCATATGAGACAGTCTTAATGGAATTTTAGATTGGTAAAAATAAAAATGATATTTTTAAAATAAAATCAACGAATTTAATATCTTGCAACTCCATAATGATAGCAATCAAATTAACAGCTTACCTCTATACAATCAATTGAAAAATGAATAACATATACACATATATACCTGTATCACATATGCAAATTCTTTGCACATTATCAGCAAGAAAGGGTATATCAAGGGGCACAGGAATCGGTCCACCATTATAGCTCAAACTCCTCTTTTCGAGCATCCTGAAAATCAATGGAATGGTCATAAATACACCACGCAAATAACAACAACAATCGATAAACCAAATAGGATAAAGCATAGTTCAATTTCAATCTCCAATTACCCTCACATGAAACTAATACTCATCAAAGAAATTAAAAAAGGTAATTTCCCATTTCTATAATTAATACCTAATAAAATTGGAGTTAAATTATAGTGTACAATTTAGGGAAGAAGGGAAAGAGATTACCCTTCAACGGCTGAACGGACATCGTTAATGGAAGCTGTGCTGGAAGGTTTTAAGCAAACCTCGACTACAATAAGCAAAATGAAATGAAAGTTAGTTGAGAAATGAGAATGTATGTATGGAGTAAAGGAAGGAAGGATAAAGAGTAGTACCAGGGACAAGAACTTTATCCTCCGGAGAAAGAGAAGGAGGATGAGGAGGTGAGTGTTGGGAAACGGCACCGTTTTGACCAGTTGGGGGATTTTCCTCGGTTTCCATAGGAGCGCTCATTTCGTAGCTTTTGTGTGAGTTGAAAACTGGGTTTGTGGGATATGAAGACAAAAATTGAACCAAAGATTTCCTTTTAATTTCGGCGGGAAATCAAAAACCCAACACCGATGCTGCTGCTACTACTTTCCATAACTGCTTTATAGAATTATTTTCACTCACATATTTTACAACAAATTTTTACGATAACGTGGTTATTGAGTATAATAATATATTTATTTATTTTTTTAAATATTTGTGGAGAATATTTTTCTCCTAAAAAATAATTAATCACAATTTTAAATATTGTTAACTATAATTTTAAAATATATATGTAAACATAAATTAAAATTCAAATAGATATTATATATATTTGAATGCATGAAATTATGATTAAAGAAGTTTAAAACTGTACTTATGTATGATTAATAATTTGTAAATTTACAATAAATTATTATATTTATTAATATTCATTAATGAATTAAAAAAAATATCTATTAAATATAATTAGTTATATATTCAAAATGTATTAATCATTTAATTTATTGTCAAATTTGTGTATCACCATATCATTTTATTATATTTACAAAACTATT
>JBBPBT010000685.1:2924706-2942071 GCA_037974875.1 Cicer bijugum
TTTTCGTCTCTCTTTTTGTTCAAAATAAATTTTTAATCCTCTCATTATAAAAATTGATTTTTTTTATTATATGTTAACTAATTAATATGATTTTTTATTTTTAGTCATTTTTTATGATGTGTCACTCTTCTTTTATCGACAGGATAAATAGATAATATTTATGAGTTAAATAAAATATTTGTTATCTTATTATTTTTTAATTAATTTTATTATTATTTTATTTATGTATTAAAATATTGAAAATAAATAAATTTTAAATATTTTAATATATAAATAAAATAAACATGAAATAGTATTAAAACAATAGAAGTAAATTGGTATATAATTATTGAAAAAGAATATCTTAGTATTTTTTTCTTTCAAAAAGGGTTATTAAAAAAACCCCTCCAATTAATGTAAGCATACTTCTGAATACTAATATCAAAATAAAATTCATCAATACATCGTTAGTTTATAAAAATATACATTAAACTATTCATTCGAAGACGTTAATTAATATAAAAGGTATATCTTTTAAGTAGGAAAATATGTTATACCAAATTTATGTGAAGGCCTTAATTTCTTTACCATAAAGTAGTAGTAGTAGTAGTAGTATAAAGAAAATTAGATTAAATAAACAGTAATTATGCATGTTAATATAAACACATGGTATATAATATAGACATGATCTGGTTTATTAATAAGATGGATACATGATTGATATAACATAATATAATAATAACGGGTGGCTAAGCAGGAATTTATTTAAGTTAAAGATATAGCCTGCCTAGCAAAGTAGCTAGCAAGCAGTTGCTTATGGCCTGTATGTCTTCCATTTGTGCAACTCAAGGCCACCTGGACGGTTCCTTCGTGGGTATTCAACATCTTCGTATATCACTTCTTCACAAACTCCAACCTGAGATGGTTCTTCTTCATACCTAATCACTTCAACCTTCTCACGGAGGATCTCTGGATTGTTGTTGTGGTGGATGCCGTGGCGAGATCCTTCGTTGTATCGAACAGATTCGATCTCATCTTCCTCATAAACAACCTGCCTCTTGTTGAAGGCCATGTGAGCGTTTGGGTAACGGGGGACACCAGTGAGAACACTTGGCTCTCTTCGGACTTCTGAAATGTGATTGTAGTAGTCCTCGGGTCTCACCATTCTCTTCGTTTCTTGTTTTTTAGATATACAGGAACAACCACAATTTTTTATTTGGTAGCGTGCCTCTATTTATATATGCAGATATATATGGCATATGCTATTCTTTATTTTCTTTATATTTGAATCTAATTCCATATCTTCATTAATATTCGATTCATGTAAATCACGTTGCTCAAAATTGATTTTTACTTCAAAATTGGTAGAGTAGTAGAGAAGCAATTTTAGCGATTTTTTGACAATTGACATCAGAATTTGAATATTAGGCCTTCCCCTATTTGGGAATATATTTGGAAGGGAGAAGTACAATTATTTGAGAGCATAATAGAAAATTGATGTTACTTTATTCTCAATAAACGTCGGTTCATAAAATTCTATCAAAATGCTACGCGTATTGCTTGGGACAAATATCATGAGGCCATCCTTGGAATTCTAACCATGATAGCATAAGAGCATTTTTTTTTAAAAGAAACTTTGAATTTGGATCCACTTGTACACGGTAGAGGTGTTTGCGCTGAATTCGATTCAAAAACTTAAATACTTGTCATGCAGTTAAATTTGGATGATAATTCAAAAAAGTCAAATTTAATTTAAATCCATTCAAATAACAGTTTATTAAATATTATTTTAATATTAATATTATAAAATTATATTGAGATAAGATTTAAAAAAATATATAATTTTTTTTATAACTTTTTAAAAATAATTTTAAAAATAAAGCTTCAAATGAAAAGTTAGTTTAAATAAATCATTTTAAATACTTCATCTATTTGTTGTAAGTTTTTATGCATAATAAAATTCCAAAAAAAAAATTAAAATGAAAGTTTATTTTGAGAAGCTCATCATCAAAATTATTTTAAAGAGATACATTTAAAATAAATATTATGTAAGAATCTCTAATAATGATTATTTAAATTATTGAATGTCAAAATTAGTTATTTTAATTCATAAAAAATAACATATTGTTTTAAGTAAATTTTCATAAAAATCATTTTTAAAAACATAAAGTTAATTTTTTTTTTTAAAAAATCTAAAACAAGTATGCCTATTGTTGAGTTAAAAATATTTTTTATGTATGTTTTAATGACAACAAACCTTATGAAATAAATGACTAAATTTTATAAATGATGATCTACTAATGATTCCACTTGAGTTTTATTTAAAGAACATAAATTGCATGAGTGAACAAGCAAAAAGTCATTCATTTCATCAAAGTGTATAAAATTGATGACAAAATCATTTTAGAAAAACGAAGATCATTCTAGTTTATTAAAAATAGAAATTTGATAAACGAATAATGTTCTGGTTATTAAATAGAAAAATGAAAAACGTTCTTGATATAATTCTGTAAAACGAAGAACGTTCTCCACAGTTCCAAGATAACAAGAATAATAAGATTCTTAAGGAATAAATTTATTTTATTATTTATAATTTGTTTCAGAATTTCACTAGAAATATACAATGATCATTTTAGTAAAAGAGTCACTCCAAATAACAAACGCAAAAGTTATGCTTCATAATTTATCAAGCAAGATCGTTTTCCATGTTTGAGCAAACGTGAAGTACGAAATGGACATATTCGATTGAACATTTCAGTACGGAATGGACATATTCGATTGGACGTGATAAAAAGCAAAGAATCACTTCAAAGCAGCTGTCAAAAGTTCAAAATCTAGCAAATCGCTCATAATAGCAAATGAATAATGATCTTATTTTCACAACTTTAATCTAAGAATGTTCTGGTTTACAAAAACAAAAATCTGTTGTAATTTAAGATCGATCAAGGCTACAAAAGTACATCTATCTACACTACAAATCATTAATATTCATTACAGAGGAATTTATTAATCTACACAAGATCGTTTTGGACATATCGTTCAAAAAGGATCAACAAAAGCAAAACACAAATCAAGAACAAACAATAAGATCAATCTCTAGAGTTATGATTAAAAAGTATAACAAGGACAGAGAAACCAACATTGCATCTCTGCAAAAAGTAAAAACATGACACATAACAATTGTCAAAATCTAGCACCCATACAAAACAAAAACGAATAATATTTTTGTTTTACAAAATAACATTCTAGTTATTATCTTTTAAAGGCATAATTAAAATAAATAATTTTCTATAATCCAAACCACAATTTAAAGAATATCAAGACTGCTCAAATCAATAGTGAAACTCAAACTCGAGCTGAATACCTAAATGAGGAAAATGACCTCAAGATTGATCTCCAAATTGATGATCTGTGAACAATGACATAAGTATATTGTATTTACAATATTTTGCAGAAAGCTCTGCATAATTCTGACAAAAAACAATATCAAATTGACATTTCACAGCTCATTCACGTTTTCCATCAAACTCAAAAGAAAAAACGTTCTTCGATTGTCAATAACATTCTGGACAACGATATAAACATATATTTAATTGTTTTAAGATATATTTAACACTTGAGAAGTGTGCCAAACAACTATATTCATTCTAAACTGAGTATTCAAAACTTTTTATCATGTATAAATTAATCAATTGGAAGATGAAGGCAAGAGTTCAATTTACAAATCTACCAACACTTGCTCAAGTAAAAATAAGTCAAAAACTCTTCAAGCAAACTCTAGATCCGTTCACTATATATTTGGATCATTATTTATCGAGTTTGTCTTTTATTTATCTCAAACAAGTGTTGAGAAGTTTAAAGATCCCAAACACTTTTATCATACACATCATTTGTAACTCAAGTATATTTTTTATGTTAGATTGAGTGTGTTGTAAAAATTATATCAAAGTTGAAAGGTGATTGTAAAAATCTTTTATAGGTTGACAAGTGAAGATTGTAACTGATCCAGGTGTAATCAAGAGAAAAAGTGTGAAGGAAAACATTTTTTATTCTGAAGCACATAGTAAAAATCTAAAGGTTCTGAGGACTAGATTAGCCTGAGTTGAATGAACCATGATATATTACTGTGTGAATCTCTATCTTATCTCTATTTATTTATCATTCACTTAACACCGATCACATCGTAAAGTTTTTTATTGTTATATTACTAACGAAAAATATTATGTTTTTATTGTTTATCAAACCAAAATCGTTCTTGAATTAAAATATTTTTAATACATAAATTAATTATATTAATGGAATCACAATTCAAATTCTCAAACTCTCATTTCTTTTTAATATCAAATTTATAAATATAATTTGGTTAAATTTTAAAAATAAATTTAAAAATTCAATATGATCCGAGTAGAGTTCACAAAAGAAGATCCACACAAATTAAATAAAATTTAATTTTTGTGATTTTTGGATAAGTTTGTAGTGATTTTTGGATTGGTTAAGATGTAAAGACTCTTAATACATGATATATTGCGGAGATTATTAGATCTTGATAAACTTCAATTCGGTATATTTTTTTCAGTATTTTTATAGCAATTATATATTATTATATAAATTTTTAACTTGATTTGCTCTTTGTTTTGAACGGATGAAAAAATGCAAAAAAAAATAAAAATAAAAATATATAATATGTAATATGTAATATTTTACTTATTATATATCATATCATATATACTATATTATTGTTCTAATAAAGATCGACTGAGATTTGATTGTTTGAACACTAGCACAGTTTGTTATTTTGTTTAATAAAAATAAGCTTATATCATAACATGAAGAGATAAAAATCGGAACATAAGCTGTAAGAGGAATATAAGAAACAGGGACCGCACATAAAGTTCAAAAGCCATACTGCACACACAAAAAGATAAATACTTCAGAGTCTTTGGAGTATTTAGATTTAGAGTAGACATTCTTAAATTTTGGAGTAACAATTATATTTTTTAATTTGATATATATTACTATTCTGTTATTCATGATTTGATTATTTTTTATAATAATGGTTAATCGAACTCTATTATAAGATTAGTAATTGGAATTTATTTTACCATGTTTTAGTTATTTATTATAATTTTATTTTACTGATGAAAAAAAAAATGGGTACCCGTACCCATCAATAAAATTGTCAAAATTAAATAATTAAACTGTGATAAAATAATAGAAAAAAATATAATATTAAATATCATATGAATTTATCTATATATGTATTAAGTATATCATTATTTAATCTAATTAATATTTTTATAACAGTTATTATTCATTTTTTTTAAAGTAACTAATAAATTTATGATAAATTATTTTGATGCTCAAAAACAAAACTACTACTTCTATATAATTTTGTAATTATCGTGTATCTTTTTTGTTACGTTATTATGATATTTTGAATTTAGTTTACAATATAGAATATCATTTTCAATATAACTCACAAGTCACAACTAAGCAATAGAAGGAGAAACAAAGTTCCTGATCCAATAATTAATAGAATTATTGCAACACTCCCTTATCTTCGTATCATCAATCATCACTAAAATATATTTTATCCTACCTCTACATGAAATATAGTATTTTCTTGTTCTAGATAAAGATTAGTAATCAATTGTTATGTTATTTTTCAAGTTTAAACCCAAAATATCTTTCTTAAATCTCATTCGACATCTCTTAATTCACCAACTAAATTTTCTATTAAATTATCTGAATTTTAGTCCACTCGACCAGACTGCAATCCTATACATACGTATGTGATGTGTCATAAAAAGTAGAACAAAATTTTAATGAAATTGTAAGGATATTATTATTAATATGATCATTTACCGAGTAGTCAAAAAGGATCCCTCTTTCGACTAAATTCTATCTTACAAATTTTGAATCCCATTTTTACCTTAAAGAATAATTGTTCAAGAGTTAATAACACTGACTGAAACAGCAAAGGAAACCATTTGGCTTGTTTTCTTCTTTTAGTCTCGGTGTATCACCAGTGTCATCACGTTTCGCCATTAAGGAGCTTGTACCAGGTGACTCTGGTGGCAACACAGTGTTCTCAGAAGTGAATATTCTTGAAGGAATTGCAAGTTGAGGAGGTGAAACTGTGTAGAGATAATTTAAGAGCATTTGGATTATCTGGGTGAAGTTGGGTCGGGCATTTGCGTCCTCTTGCCAGCATGAAGTAAGAATTTCGGCCAATTCCTCAGGTAGATGGTCCGCGCTCGGCCTAACATTCTAAAACCAAAACATACACTTCAACAATAATGCCTGGATTGACTTTAAAAGTAATAGTATATAACAATCTATATAACACTGACACTTTAGCTTGAATGATACGACACTAACACATGAAGTAACATTACTTATATTTTTTTGAATTATTATCGATGTCGGTGTCAATGTCGTGTCTAGTGTCAGTGCGCAATAGATGACAACATGTAGGAAATAGGAATGATATTTTTACCTTAAAGGCAGCAGCATATGCTGCTTGAAGGTTTGACATGCCTTCAAAAGGAACTTTGTTGTGTAAGAGCTCCCAAAACACGATTGCGAAGCTATAAGCATCAACTTTATGGTTATAATGCTTCTTCTCCCCTTGCCTCAGTGTGACAGTACTATATAACTGCAATTGTTTCCGCACAATCAGTCCGAGAAGCTCATAAATATGAACATGCGGCACAAAAAGTACATCTATTCATCAATAAAAATATACCTCTGGAGCCATCCATCGGTATGTTCCTGTTTCGGCTGTCATCATCTCAGTTAAAGACTCTTCTCTTGCTAAACCAAAATCTGCCAGCTTCACTGTTTCATGGTCTTCAGTCAGGAGCAAGTTATCTGTATGAAAAGGAAAATAGATAATCTTCATATTCATCATTATGTTGGTATACAATTTGGTGAGTTCTACATCTAAGAAAAGGAAGCCTCAGTACAGAACAACTAATAGCAAGGTCAGTAATAAATATTCATTTTGTATTGCCCGACAATGAAGAAGTGTTTTCACAAAACTAGATGAAGTCATAAAGGAACTTTTTCCCCAAAGATTAACTTATAAACACAAATATGCAAGAATAAAAGTGTCCTTAAAGTTGTTTCATGTTTACTTTGACTGTTATATAGATCGTAGATGAAACAATCACCTAAGAAAACACTCATTTCAAAATATACCGTAAAGAATTAGATTCTACCCAAAAGTGATTATACGCAACCTTAAAAACTGTTTGTAAAAAATAATCAAAATCAGTTATCTAACTGAGTTTTAAACAAAAAGAAATCTGACTCAGGAACATGGATGATGAAATGCACATGTGGTTGATAGAGTGACATTTAATTCCACAAAATGGCAGACAAGTAAGCATGTGACAAGGGACAGCCATGATTGAAGAGGATACTTCTAAACCACAATAATGTCAATATTTAAGGACTTCAAATTTGGATAGGGAAAGGATAATTAATCTGCAAGTATAATTACATTACAATTTAAAATATAAAATGAAAACAAAGACAGATTAGACAATACAAATTGGGCAAGGCTAATTTTTTTTATAAAAAGAAAACATTTGAGTATCATAAAGCATAATAGAAGGGGGAATGTCATTAAGAAAACTGTTATTATACATTCATGAAATTTCACAGGAATGCAACACTAATGTAAAATACAGAGCATAAAAGACTCCATTTACCGGATCTGACTTACAAAGGTTTCTTTTATATATAGGAAAGAAAACAAACCAGACAATTACCAGGTTTAAGATCGCGGTGTATGATCCCATGAGAATGCAGGCATTCCATAGCACGTGCAATATCAAGCGCAAAACCAATGGCAACATGTGTATCCAAGCATTTGGGGCGCATGTTAAGCAAATACTTGCGCAGCGTTCCTCCTGATAACAGCTCAGTGACTATCACCATTACTGGCTCCATGCAGGCACCAATAAACTGTAGAGAAAGAGCAACAATATATACCATCTTTCAGCTGTTGCAAACTTGACGCATAAAAGTAGTTCTTGGTGTATGATTAATCAATTTTTGATTCAATAACATATACAGCAAACACAAATTCTCACCTTCACCAAGTTCTTATGTTGCACTCTAGACAACATAGCCACCTCCCTCACAAAGCGACCTTCTCTCTTGACAATGTCTTCTGTAGTTTCTCCTTTATGTACAATTTTAATAGCAACAATCTGGTTTTTATATCTGAAAACAATAGAATCACTTACATTACAAACTTAAAAAGTAATAATTCAAATATAACGACTCGGATAGGAGTGATAAGGATTCAATTCACCCCCCCACCCCACTAATTCAATTAATAACATTTGTTATTCAAAAAAATATAACAAATAACTACTCAGATCAGAGAAGCCCAATTCATTTACATTAGCGTTTGTTGCAGAAAATGAACAATAATTAAGTTCAATTGAAACTTCAAAGTAACTATCTAGTATGCAGCCTAAGCAACACATAAGCTATAAAGTATCATTCTTTACAAATCAAACATACAACAAAAAGGGATACACTATTTAATTTACACAAACAAGAATAAAAAATCACAAATCTAGAGGCAAATAACACACACCACAAACAACACAATACAATTGCTGATTAGGTAAAGATTAAAAATTTAACATTTTTAAGAGAAAATAGAAAAATGGGGTTTGAATTTAAAAACTTACTTTCCCTCATAGACTTTAGCATGAGCACCTTCACCAATCCGGGGCCCAACATAAAGATGCTTAGGATCAATAAGCCATTTAGGGTCAAAATTGAAGTCATCAACAGAGTAGAATCTACCTCCAGATTCCATTTGTTTTTCTTTACATGAGGAAGTTAAGTATTGTTGAGCTTGGCAGTAAGTGAAATCAGAGAAGTAGAAGGGAGAAAAAAAAAGAACCCTAGAAGGAAAAGATTGGAAGGGTGGATGAGAATTGAAGAGGAAAAAATGGATATGGTGAGATGAAACAGAGAAGTAAAGTAGACATCCTCTGAAGTGTGGTCTGAAGGTCAGAACCACATCTCAAAAAAGGTTAGGCTCGAAGATCAAAACTGAAAAAAGATTGATGTTTTAAATTTTTCATAGTTGAGAGACAAAAGCATGGAACCCACATGGTTGAAAGAGAGAGAAAGAGAGAGAGAAGCAAAGCCCAAAGCCCAAAAAGATATTTTGAAAATTCATGGGGAAAAGAGAAGAATCCCCGGAAAGGGGAACATGGAAAAGAACCAATCACCAATCTCTCTCTCTCTCTCTCTCTCTCCACTTACGAAATTTCTACTACTCAATGGAAAGAGCTTAAAGTTAAATGTGATATGATAGTTCAAGAAATTTGGCAAAATAGTGTTAATAGTATTTGTGTTTGTCTGGATTTACTGTGAAGTTAAAAGCTATAATTTAGAGCTTTTCAAAATTAGAGTGAAATTATGTTATTTTGTTAAATTTACTTTCAATTTAAATATATAGTTTATTTTGTAGTTTCATATTAAACTCTAAAGTGTAATTTTTTTAAAAATTATTATTATTTATTTTGAATTCGTCAATTTTATCAAAAATAAAATAATATTTTTTTATCATAAGTTTAATTAACAAACGTGATAATATTAGATTTGATATTATATGTTTAATCTGAATTCGAATATCATAGTTGTGGATTAGTTTCTAAAATAATTAAAGTTTTAGTTCATTTATTTAATTAATAATGACTTATTCAACTTACAATTTAATTTTTTCAATTATACTATTTAATTAATAATATTTACATCACTTTTCATCCAATATTATTTATTATGCATTTATTATATTTAATAAAATCCAAATTTGCTAAGACCCATTTAATGTGTTAATTTTCAAAAATAAATTCTTAAATTAGCCTCGACCTTAAAGGTTTTCATACCAACTAAATAAACTTCATTTGCATATCTAAAAAATAAAAGAGTCTAAAACATATTTAAGCAATAAATACACATCATTTTCATATATTAAAAAAAAAAAATCTTATATAAAGAATTTGAGATAGTAATAAGCGGTGTGTGCACATAACAACACCCATGATCTGCATACAGAATCATGATTCATGAAAAGGATTGAGTTGAGACTCTGTGTAATAAATTATTCATTAGTACTATTAATTAATCAATTGATTTAGAAGAGAAAGGAAGAGGATTAGAGTAACGTATAGAGTGAGAGAGGCATAAACAAATGAAAGACCACATGGAGACTGAACATGACAACATGGGACGACCTGCCACATAAGCTAAACAACCCACACGGACGATGGTTATTTAAACAATAATAATTGATTGATTATCTTTGAGTTACTTTTTTCCTAATCAGGATCATTGAGGTGAAAAATAAACTTAATTTGGACCCACATGTATTGATTTCTTTAACAAAATTGCATTTATCCCTCATTATATATATGACATGTGTGTTTTTTTTAATCAATGACCATGTTATTATGATTTATTTAACAAAATTGCATCTATCCCTCGTTAAATATATATGACTGTTTTTAATGAATGATCATGTTATTATAATAAAAATTTAGATAAATGATTGTGTCACACTCCACTAACAGAGTGAAAGGGTATTTTATTTTAGATTTTTAAAAGTTGCGCAATCTCACCCATCGTGTTGAACCTTTCGCACATTAACAAAGACCACCACCACAACTTTAACTAAGTTGTAAATGTATACTAATCTTAGACTTTAATTTTACGAAATTAAAAAATTTCATCCATCCAATAACAATTATATATATATTATTAGATGTATATGCTTATATGTCACATTAATTAACACCGTAATTTGCTCCCATGTTTTATATTGATTGAAAAGTTATATTTTCATGTGTATTTGACTCCTCATAGTCTTGTCATATTTTTTTTTTAAAATAATCAACCAACTCCCTATCTTACACTACCTATGTAATTAAATATACAACCTTTTGCTAATTTTTCTTTTGTCCTTTTTAAAAAATTATTTTATTTTTTCAATTATTTTAATTATCTTTTTATAAACTTATTCTTAATTATGCCACGTCTTTTTTCCACATTTATAATAAATACTACAATAAATCTACAAATTAACTCAACCTCTTGAAAGATAAACTAGTAAAATCATTTAAATTACAACAAATTTAATACTGCAACTAAATTTTTAATTCTCATAATTTAATTAAGGAAATCTTATATATAGAAAAAAAATAATCTTATATGTATAAAGACAAAATAATATAAGTCAAATTTAATCATTTTCTGTATAGATTAATCTTTTTTTCTCAGTATTACATTTGATATTTTATTAGCCGTGATTATATATCGAAGAAAAAAAAATTCTACATGGAGATCATTTCTTTCACCTAATACAATTTACTAGTTTATTAATCTCCTTAATAATACAATATTTATCCATTCAATCATCCTTTACCCATGCGAGTTCTGTGACATCAATAAAATCTCTTTCTGAACCAGTTCAAATATTTCCTTTAGTCGTATGTTAAACTTAGCAGTTATGTTCTGGTTGATCCTTTGCTGAAACTTAGAGCTCCTAAGCCACATGATGCCGATGTATATACATCACACTTGCAAGCACATTTACCAAGAACTGATTTCTCAATTTTGTACCTCAAATGAATCTGCATAAAATTATCAGATTATATTCTCTTCCATAAAACAACATGAACCAAATTTATTTAAGACAACAAATACAATAAGACCGAGTTTCAAGTTTAGCATACACAAAAAATACATGGGGAATATTGTGCTTACCTTTTTTCCTACTTCCTTTTCATTCTTCTCCACATAATCCTTGATAGTTTCAACTCCTTTATTATTGTCCAAGAAAATTCTCAAATCCAACTTCGATTGAGCCGACTGGGCGAGCTTTCCTTCAAGGATGACCCACATGTCTGCCAATTCGGTTGACGTGTGCTTCAAGAAATTGATCTCAGCATGTCCAAGTGAAACATCCCGGTCAGTTTGATCTCAGCATCTTCCCTGATTATATATACAACACAAGCCATTGAAATCGAAAATCAGTTTGGTATGTTGAACCACAGTACATGAAACATAAAAGAAATTAAAAACTGTGGTTAAACCTTCAAGGAAACCAACTTGAAATTAGTTCTAGATTTGATTAGACAGTAAACTCATTAAAACTTGATTTATGAACAAAATAAGTCCTTGGGCTGAAAATTGAGTTCATTAAATTAATGAGTTGAGCTCAAGTTATTGAGCTCAAATGCTAAGGATGCAAAATGCAGCACCAACTCATTATTTGGACACATTATACCACTAAACAGGATTCAACGTGCTTAGTTAAAAATCTCCGCATTCATGCAATTAGACATCAGTGATCATTTCCAAATATAATCTTGGCATTTTAAATTATAAAATATAAATTAAAATATGCATCTTTTATAATTGTCCAATCGAAACCAGATGATCATCAATTTTTTGACTGCATGAATTCCCTAATTGCAGTGAATTCAATTTCTTGTATATTTCAAGTCACTAAATGTTGAAACAATGTTATCTAATTGATGTTCTCAAGTCTCAATATACAACAGGGAAAATAATGTTATCCATTTTCATCAATGTGCAATCAATAACAGGAAAAATAATTTATTTTTTTTTCTAATTGATGCTCTCAAGTCTCAATATATATGATGAGAAATTTCCAAAACAGTATTTGAAATTCAGAAGCAGCACAATATCATTATCACATAAATACAGCATGATCACTCAATAGAAGTAACCAATTAAGATAACAATTGAGGGAGAAAAATTGAACAAACCACAAAATTTGTTGACAAATGGCACTCTTGTTAGGCATTGAAGGGAGAACCACGTGGGCGGCAAAATTTCACAAATAGATGCACAATTCACATAATGAAAAATGATTTAAATATTTGCAGGAATTTTGATATCCTAGTTTACCCCAAAAAATTACACATTTTAGCGACCTGAATACTTTTGCTTTCTTTTGCTCGCTTGTTCATTATCATCAAAGAATCTTCCCTTGTGTGTTACTACTACTTTGTTAGCAAGTTACACATGCGTCTCCCAGCAGAAAAAAAAAGTTTAAGTATTACAAGAATATATACTCCTTTCACTCAATGACTCAAATTACCTTCCATTTGAATCACAACATGTGGCATGTATAATTGTTTTTGTTTATTTTACATTTTTTAAAATAAAACAATCATCAAATTTTAGACAATTATTTTTGTGAGTGACATGCCCCTCGATTACATAAACTAATTACCAAAGCACCCAGCCCTTATGTTGGATATTGTGTGGAGAACAAAAGAGGAAGTAGCGGGAAGTGTTGTTTGGAACCAAGCATATACATAGCATCTGTAATCTACAATCTTCATCAGAAATGCAGGCTTGACATTTCTCAATAAGAGTTGGACAAATCTCACCTCATAGCTGCTGATCAAGATAAGCATCTTTGGGAGATTTGGGTGACATAGGAGATCCAACGGCAGTTCCAAGATACCCAACTACATTTCCAGAAACATTCTTCAACCAGGAGGTGCTTCGTGTTAACCAGCCACCCTTGACTTGTTCATGCATTTCTTGATTGCTTTTTCTTTCTTCTTCTACCAGCATATCAATCCACCTTTTGGCCATAAAATTCTTAATGGCTTGGACCCCTTGATTTACAATCTCTACTGGTGGCAATTCAATAGGATTCTGTTCCAAGTTGAGCTTGGTCAAGTTATCGAGGCAACCAAATGTATCGGGAAGTGCATGGATCTGATTATTACTGAGATCCAATTCCTTGAGATTAGTCAATTCACCAAATGTCTCTGGAAGTTCTTTAAGATCACTGAAGTTACTGCTCAAGTTGAGAACTTCCAGATTAGTCAGTCTCCCAATTGCTATTGGGAGCCTGTGGAGCTCATTGAAGTGAGCATCCAAATAGCACAATGACTCCAACTCACAAATGGATGAGGGAAGAGATCGAATTTTGTTCAATTGAATCATGAGTTTCTTCAAGTTTGGTAGTTCATATCCAATGTTTGTTGGCAAGTATGACAGATTGTTAAAGCTTGCATCCAGCTCAACCAATGACCTGGCCGTTCAATATAAAAGGAATTCAATCAATTTGATGAAAACATTTATAATTTGAAGAAGATCCTAAATAACTTGGACAATTATAATGTTTGGTTTAAGAAATTAGATGATATGTGCAGAAACAGAACATGGAATTGCTAGTGAGATATTTTACAATGTTGGCACACTTAAACTAGTTTTAAAAGTTACAAAAACACAAATAAAATGATAAAATATGAAATAGTGTTGTCATAAGACTTATAGTTGGATGAATTTAAATAAATAAATAAATAAAACAGTTGTTCCTCATGCATGCACAAAAACGGCTCCCATTTTAACTAGTCTAGCAGTTGCATCGCATGTATTCTTTCAAAATACTCAAATGAGACAATTCTTAAACATGTCAATGTCAGTGTCCAAAACAAATTCCCAACCACTAGTTATAGCAATTATTATGTGATATCAAGTAAAACCAACAACAGCAACAACTACAACAAAATGTGTCGCTTTTATGAATTTCTCACATACCTGCACTGACAAATGGTATCAGGAAGGGCAGTAAGTTTGTTTCCAGAAACATTGAGCAATTTCAACCTTTGCAGTAACCCAATTGAATCGGGCAGTGATTCCAAAAGATTTGAAGAGAGATTAAGCTCCTCCAGGTTTTCCAAGCCAGCTATTGAGTCAGGAATTGCCTATTTTGTTGCATGTAATATATCAATACATGTGGAATTACAAGAAAGGCCATACCAAATAAGTAATTCAATTCAACACTACATCTGATACGATGTTAAACATATCAATGGAGCACTAAGGATCACAAATATTCAAAATGAAACACAGATAAAAATTGTCGTATATAAAACTTTACGTGGTTGTCAATGGAGCTATCATGATTGTTCAACAAATGTTTCATAAACTAAACAACCACAGAGAACTCAAACCATCCATCCTCTCTGCCGTTTAGAGTATGAAAACCAAGTTTAATAAGCAAATGATTTAATTGCAGTTTTGGTCTCTTTATTTTCACGAATTCATGGAATTAGTCCCCTTAATTTAAAATTCGACAGTTTCAGTCCCTCCCTCTGAATATTTGACTAAAAATTGGTGATTTGACATATTTTAAATTATGCGACATATGATTGGATAGTGTTAAATGATTAATACTCATGAAATTGCAATAAAAGACCCTAAAAATTTTAGTTTCATCTTATGAAATTATTCATTTTTTAATTTGATTAATAACATCTAAACAATTAATGCATCTAGTTGATTATACATTATGAATTTGTATGTTGCATCATTTAAAATATGTCAAATCACTATTTATGAATTAAAAAATCTGACAGAGGGATCAAAACTGTCGAATTTCAAAATAGGGGGACTAATCAAAATGATAAAAATCTACGGCCAAAACTGCAATTAATCATCATATCCATAACATATTTTCTAGACTTTTGAAGACACATTAAGAGCCAAGCAAGAAGCATTCAAATTCCAAATCAAGCTCAATTCATATCATAAGCATAACTGAAAGTGGTCTTAGTCTGATCTAACAAAACCTATCTCTAAAGTGCACAAAATACATCTATCCACCTTTTAACTTTAGAAGCTCTAACACCAAACAAATAACCAAAACCTATCTCTACATGTATATTTAGATTTAGGTCATGTTTGGATGAACAGCTTAATAAAACACTATAAGCACTTATTTTAGAAGTGTTTAGGTATCATATCTTTTTTCTAAGAAAAGGTAAAACAAAGTTAATGTGTTTTCATATAACCAATAAGTTGTTTTCATAAGTTATGTTGTCTAGCTAATGGACATAAGCTTAAAAAGTTTAAGGACAGGTCATAAGCTATTTCTACTAGTTATCCCAAATAGTATCACAATTAATTATGTCAACAGTATACTATATTAAGTCACTCCAAAGGACACTAAGAAATAATCAGTGTTAAGGACTGTACCAAAAGCTGATTAGCCGAAACGTCAAGCACACGCAAACCAGGAATCCGACCGAATGCTTCGGGCAAGAGCTTCAATTTCCGGTTAGAAAGGTCAATTCGTTCCATTCCTTTACCATATGCTTCCTGCAGAATACCCACAACCTCTTCATTCACCTCGTCACCGCCTACACCAACAACGTCGCCGTCGCCGTCGCCGGCAGACTCGTACATTGTAACCAATCGTTTCTCAGAGTCCTTAAGAAGCTTCTCGTAAGCCTCATGCATCTCATCCAACTGCAACAGCGATTTCCAAACGCGCTTCTCCTTCTCCGCCTCTTCCCTGCACTGCTTCTCCTTCTCCGCTTGGTGGGCCCGCCATCCATGAATCTCGATCTCCGGGGGCCTAGGAAGCAGTACGATTCCTTCCAGCTGGCGTGAGAGTTGGGCTTCAATTTGAAGTAGCTTGGCCTTTGCGTGGTCCACTTCCTCGTGAGTGGGGCGGTGGCCGATTAGGTTAAGAACGGAACGGGCCTGACATACATCAGAGATGGCCCGGCCCATTGAAGCAAGAAGTTGGGGGTCAGTTAGGTTTGGCATTTGAGAGACGATTTGGGATTGTGGCTGTTCGATGTCGAATAATTCGATATCGGATGGAGTAGGGGTTTTGGAAGTTAAGGATGGGAGGCGAGACATGACATAGGAGAGAATCGGGAAGGTTCTTGGGTTGGGATCCATGGTTGAATTGAGAGAGAGATATGAATTGATGATTGAGTATTATATAGATTAGATTGAGTGTACCGTTCAGTTGAGAGTATCGCTTTTCTTTTGTTTGCTTCTTTGCTTGTGCTACAGCTACGAGAGCCGGAGAGGACAACATCTTCTTCAACAATTATCAATTACTTTTACTTTATTTCAAAATTAGTTTGATTAGATTATCATTTTAATAAAAATAAATATTATCATAATTAAATAAAGTTTTAATTAATGTATTAATAATGTAAAAAAATATATTAATAATATTTATTAAAATTAATTATATAAATTAAGTGTTATGAAATAATAATATGGATAATCATTAAAGTAAAGTATGATGAGACTCTCTTTTATAATTTTTTTTTATTTAGTTAAAATATAGCAGTAATTGTTTTAATAGTTCTTTAATTAAATTTCAGATAACACTTTTTTTTTTAATTTAATTATTTATTTAATTTTAAATAATAATTTTGTCATTTATATCTTAAAATATCAATAATATTATTATTTATTTACATAAATTTAGAAAATTCAACAGAACATTCAAACAAAATTCATAAAATTCAATATCAATTTCACAAAAACTCAT
>JBBPBT010000685.1:2991994-3004365 GCA_037974875.1 Cicer bijugum
TTTATTTAGTTTTGTTTGACTCGTTAATCTTAAATAATTAGATAATAAAAAATTGTTATAATAACTCTTATTTATTATTGTCAATTTCACATATACCGTTAAAAAAAAACCAAACTTCCTATTATTAGTTTATAAGTATCTAATAAAACAACTCAATACTATTACTTTATTTTAAAAAAAATTGATTATTGATAACAATTAAAATATTAATAATAATAATAATAATATAATCACAGTAATTTATAAATTAAAATATAATAAAATTTAAAATTTTAATTATTTTTAGTTTTTTTTTATTTTAGGATGTTATATATAAGGGATATTCCTTGATGTGAGTTTAGGTCTTTACCAATAGTCAAATAGTTTGTTTTGACACTTTTCAATATTAATATATTGGAACAAAAAATATTAGAGCATTGATCTTGTCAAATAAGAATAGGTATCATATAAGCTTCAGATTGGTGATTCATTTTTTTCTTGTTGGAATTAGTTCTCTCGCTAGAACTATTGACCATTTTAAAATCGTACGGGAAATTAACCCATGGCTACCTTCTTTAAAAAAAAAATTGAATTCATTAATAAAAAAACATAAAAAATCGATTTATTTAAAGGTCGATATTCTGATCTAACTCGTTTGTTTGCCCTCTAAAACCTGCTTTATTCTCAGCCTGCTCAAACCGATTAGAGATTGATTGAAATTTAGTTGTCAGACTCTATTTTAGTTGAGTTGACTATTTAAATCCATACTCATTCATAACCGCATGATGATCAACCTAAGTAAAACACTAAAAGAAAATCAACAATTTTTATGTGTAGAGAGGGAAATAACTTGATTGCAATTAGAACAAATATAAAAGCTTTCTAAAACTACAAATTAAAACCAATGACAGTTGGTACAAAATTCAAACTACTAGACTGAGGACTTTAGACCTCACAACACAAGTTTTGATATTAATCCTGTTACAAATTCCCCTATAGATTTATGTTAGCTTAGTCGATAAAGTGTTAGGTTTTTAATCTTTTATCAATGATTCAAATTTAGACTTTGCAACCCTTTTTATTTTAATTTTATAATTTAAAGAATATATATTAAAGAGATGTTTTAATCTTTTTAATCTTGCATTGATGTCATCTTTAGACTTTCTTGGAACATTGAGTAACGTACCAATAACACTATCAAATACATTTTTTTTAATATGCATCACATTAAGGAAATGTCTTATATACAATAACTTCCAATATGACAATTCAAAGAAAATTGACTTTTTCTTCCTCCCATTTTTGACCAGCTCTCTCGCAAAAGGTTTGGCAAATTTATTGGTCAAACCTTGTACTTTTTCAAGTATTTGATATCCAGTCAGTGCTAAAGGAGCTTTACCTTCCTCTGATTTTCTATTGAATGCATTTCTCCACCCACGATACTGATGACTATAAGGTAAAAATCTACGATGTTCAAGAAACACATTCTTCTTTCAATGTTTCAACCGCATCCAATTTGTACTCTCTTCACATATAGGACATGCACACTAACCTTTAATGTTATATCCTGATAAATTACCATATGCTGAAAAATTATTAATTGTGCCGAACAACATAGCTCTCAAATTGAAACATTCTTTATTATACCCATCATAAACTTCCACACTTGTCTCCCACATAATTTTTAAATCTTCAATTAAAGGAGTCAAGTATATGTCGATATCATTCCCCTGTTGTTTGGGTCCAGAAATTAACATAGACAACAACATAAACTTACGCTTCATACATAACCATGGAGGTAGGTTATAAATCAACAAAATCACAGGCCACGTGCTGTCTGAGATGCTTTGAAGACCATGTGGATTCATTCCATCTGTAGAAAATGCAAGTCTTAGATTTCTTGACTCTATCCCAAATTCAGGATACTCGTGATCAATTTTTGCCCATTGTGGGGAATCTGCAAGGTGTCGAAACATTTCATCTCTAATTCTTTCATCTACATGCCATGTCAAGTGTTTTGAATCTTCTTCATTGCGTTACATGCGTCAAAATCTTGGTATATCGAGAGACATTGCATTTCGGACACGCCTTTAGTAATTCATATTCGTTTCGAAATAAAATGCAATCGTTAGGACACGCATGAATCCTTTCGTAACTCATGCCAATAGAGCACAAAATCCATTTAGCCTCATAGGTTCGACTGGAAATAGGGATGCCAATGGGGCGGAGCGGGGACGGTTTTAAGCATTACCAGCCCCGCACCCACAACTCTAATACCGCCCCTGCACCCGCAACTCTAATACCGCCCCTGCACCCGCACCCGTCGGGGGTGATTTTTTAACATCCACCCCCGCACCCAACAGGGACAAGTTTCCCCACCCCACATCTGCCCCCACTCCAAAAATTGGAATTTTTTTTGTTCATAGCGTAAAAAATCAATAATTAGACTAAATAACAACATTCAACATAACTTCTAAAATTACATTAATCAAAATAATAAAATCACAATATCTTCAAATTTGTTTAAGTTTGCTACAAGTCATAATATTTTGATCAACAAAAGTTCAATTCGAACAAAAGTTCTAAATATTCAAAGTTCAAATGAACTAATCAATCAAAACAGTAAAAAGTTCCAAATCATCAAAACAAAAAGGTTCTAAATAAGCATTTTCTAACGATCATCTTCATCTTCAAGACGGGAATTGGAAAGTGAAGTAACACCACTGATCAACAATTCACCTATATTAAAAAATAAAAGTTAAATATTAACATTTAACATGACAAATTTAAATCAAACAATGTAGAGAATAGAATACCTTCATTGTCAGATTCTATTTCGTTGAGTAAAAGAGCATTTTCATCATCCACTTTAGAATTTGAATCACCTATCAATATGAACATAGTACAATATAAACAACAATAATTTAAGATATACAAAAAAGATCAACAAAAGTAGTCCAATGAAGTCGACTTCGATGAGGGCTTAAGATATGTCCACCAGTAATGAATGCAGATTTAGAAGCTACAGTAGAAATAAGAATTGCCAATACATCCTTTGCAATGGTTTGAAGTGTTGGATACTTAACACCATTCAACTTCCACCACAACAAAATATCAAAATCAGAACTTCATGGCAAAATTTCCTCCTCTAAATAAACATCCAACTCTGTTTTGACAAACAAAGTTCTAGTTTTTTTTTCTTCTGACATACAAATCATAATCTTCTAAACCATCATCCTCCACATTACTAAAGTGGACATCCAACATTTGAGAATCACTACTAGAACTATTATTCATTTTCAATGGATATTCATAAAGCAAATCATAACACAACTGTGAATTGACTTAACTTGGTCATTAGCATCATTTCCATACAACTTAACATAATAATATTCAAGCAACTCTATTTTGTACATAGGATCCAAAACAACAGCAACTCCCATTATTTCATGAACCACATTCCAATATTTTTTCAAATTTTTCCAACATATTCTCTGCCTTTTTTTTATCAATGCATCAGAAGATTTAATCCACTCATTTAATGCAATTTTGATCATACAAATCTTAGGAAAATATTGATTGGAAGTTGGATAATTAGTGCCTGAGAACACTTCAGTGATAGAATTGAACAATTTCATTTTGCCACAAATATCTTTTGCAAATTTCCAATGTAAACTTGTAGGCAAACAAGTGTATTGGGATTCACATTGTCTTAATCGACTAAATACATCTTTATACAAAATGGCAACATCAAGCATCTTGTAAGTTGAATTCCATCTAGTCGGACAATCTAAAACCAAATTCTTGGTGCAAGAGATTCGTAATTGTTTGGCAATCTCCTCAAACTTTTCCTTCCTTTTAGGTGTTGCAGTCCAATATGCAACACTATCTCGAATCCTCTCCACTCCATCTTTCATAACTTCTAACCCATCTTTTACTATCAAATTAAGTATGTGCGTGCAACAACGCATGTGAAGTAAGGCCCCATCCTTTAACAATGTATTCAATTGCAACTTATCCTTAATTTTTTCAATCATTGCATCATTAGTGCTACAATTATCTAAAGTGATAGTGGACAATTTTGTATCAATATTCCAATCCATCAAATATTCAACCAATACATTACAAATTCTTTTACTTGTATGAGAGGCAGGAACATAAATAAACCTAATATAAGAAGATTCATATTTAATGATTAATATAAATAATATTCAATCAAACTAGTATTATAAGAAATTATAATTACCTCAAAATTTGACTTTGTAGATCCCAATTTTCATCAATGTAATGAGCAGTGACAGCCATATACCCTTTTTTTTATTGCTCGCAATCCACATCTCAGAAGTAATGGCCACTCTTTGTGGAAGAGTTCCTAACAACTTCAAAATTATGGTTTTCTCAACTTCATACACTTTGAATATCTCTTTTTTTATAGTATTTCTACAAGGAACTTGAAATAATGTTTGGAGAGAGGCTGAGTATCTCTTAAAACCAATATGCTCCACTATTGAAAGTGGATATTCATGCAAAATAATTGCATGTGCAAGCTCTTTCCTAGCATTTTCAGCATCATAAATTTCAGTCCCCAACTCCTTTTTACCTTGCAAGACCTTAGCGGTAAGAAATGTTTGTCCATTATTATGTCTCATGATAGACAAACGTGGAGTACATATTTTCATATGTCCGCGCAAGTGTGAGGTCCCGTCTCTTGCTCTCCCACCAAGCAATTTCTTGCAATAATTACATTTAACTTTTTCTTTTCCATCAACTTTGACCTTTGCAAAATGATCCCATACAATACTTTTAAGTTTATTGTTATGATCTTCGTGTATTTCATCTGTCATATTATCATTTGTCTCATCGTGTGGTGTTTGCACAGTTTCATTTGGTGTAGAAACATTAACTAACAGATTACAACTTTCATTCATAGTTGGTTGATGTGAACTTTCTTCTAAAGTAAGTTGACATGGTAGTGGTTGAGATGATGTGCCTTCAATTTCCATTTTTCCATTTATATATTATGTAAAGTTGCACATAAAACAAATTAAATTCATAAATAAGTTATACACTCACACACACACACACATATATTTCTTAAAAAATTTATCATGTAGTCAAATTAAATCCATAATTTTCATGTAGTCATATATACTATCTAACTAGCAACATTAGCACATGAAAATCTGGATCTTCAGAAAAACTATCTATGCTCAATAACTAGTGATGTGTCTTAAATTACAGTATCTCACCCTAAAAATGACGTGTCTTAAATTATAATATCTCACCCTAAAAATGGTCAACAACTAGTGCCACAAATAAGCATCCTAATCAACATCAATCCCTAATAAAGATTCTAGAGGATGCAGAGAAAACATATTGAGAATCTTGATTGCTACTGTTTTGTTGGTATTAGACAAGTTTTGTTGTGTCATGAGTTGGTTGCTCATTTGTTAGATTGATATGTCTTATTTTGAAACTGGATGCAGTTAGGGCTTTGCCCTGAAGCTGCAAGTCATTTGCAGGAATTGAAGGATAATCTTATTGCTATCTCTAATGAACTGCTTGACAATGTTGAAAATCTCAGTTTTGTGCAGATAGCAAAGCTTCGCCAAGACAGGTGTGCCTTTACCTTGGAATTATTCCCGCCTGTGACATTTCCATTTTTCATTCCTACTATTGCATTCGAGAAAATTGTGAAAGGCTCCATCATAGTTGCTTTTTTAATTTTTATTGTATAGTTATGCTTCATTATTATACTTGGAAAAAATTGCTACAACATATCCCTTTTGAACTTGATATCATTTGGGCTGAAAGTAAAATTGTTGCTAATGCTAGGTCACAGCTGAATAAGTAAATTCAGCAGCTTGAAAAAAATATTCATTCCAGTAATCTCGACAAAGAAAGACAAAATTCTAGTAAACTTATTAATTATTACCGATATCAGAATAACTATTTGCAAACATAAAAACAAGAAAAAGAAAAATATCACTTGAATTTGGATCTAACAAACCTAATTGCCCTATATATTCTGTTGTGAGATTCTTCTAGTGCCACAAACAAACATCCTTTTACAGCCTTGTTACAAGACACTTATGGATAAAATATGCAGAAAAATATCCAGATTTCAGCAAGAAAATAATAAGAAAATAAGCAGAAAAATCTCAAGACTAATACACAAAAATGAAACCGAATTAAAAATTAAACAAAAAAAACCGAAAACAAAAATGCATCAAAATATAGAAAATTTGAAAACGAACCATAAAATTATAACGACAAAGAGAATAAGAGGTGACACACCAAGGATGACGAAGACGGCACACAGAGAGGAAGGAGGACGACCGGGACAGAAAAAGTGAGGGTGGAGGTGGACGGTGGCAGCAAGCTAGGAAAAACAAGGAAGATTGATAAAATTAGGGTTTTGTTACTATTTTAAGAGATATAAAGGTATTTAAGTAATTGTATTTATGTCGGGTGGATGCGGGTGTGGGGCGGATTTGATGAAACTCGCCCCCGCACTTGCACCCGCCCGTAACTTTGAAAAACGGAGAAAATTTGCACCCGCACCCACATCCATTAAAAACGGTTTTTCCCCATTAAATACGGGGCGGTTTGGGTGGGTTCTGGTTCAAATGCCATGCGTATCTGGGAAGTTCACTATCATCTGACAACATATCTTTTAAGAGTGTTAATAATTATGTGAAGCTTTTATTAGACATCCATTACTCGCTTTTAAGTTGTATAACTTTAATATCGCCGATAGTCTTGTGAATTTAGTACAACCATTATATAATGGTTTCTCTACATCACTCAACAAACTCTCAAACATTTTAGGACAATCTTGAAGATCTTCTTCAATTGCTTTTACAATCTCCTCAACTCAGTCCGGCTCATATGTATCTGTATCGAAGTCAGTTGAAGCATATGTCGAACCATTCTCAAAATTAATGTTTCCTTTTTTTTCTCACCATGTCTTATCCAACATGTATAGCTTTGATCAATTTCATTCCATACTAAATGTCCTTCCAATTCATCTTCTCTAACGCGTTTTCCAAAACAACATTTTAAACAAGGACAAACGACTCTATTTGGATCTTTTGCATTCTTCACTGCAAACTCAACAAACTCCTTCACTCAATTTTCATACTCTTCTGACAATTGATTGACAGACATCCGTTTCCGATCCATATTATATGACAATCTAACAATTTCAAAACATAAAATATTTCAAAGCAGAATAAATTAACAAATTTCAAAAAGAAAAGATTTATTACGTAAAAGTTTATTAGTTTTCAATTATTAAAAAACTAAAGATTTTTTTACAACAACAAATTAATAAATACAGTAACTGAGACAATGTATCCAATTTTTTTTAAAGGAGGAGCAGTACATGGCCGCACAGTACGTAGAGGAGAGGAGGGTTTTCAGAGTAGAGGTGATGAGTGTTCGTAAATTTATTTTTACTTATTTAAAGTAAATGATTTTTATTTAAAGTTAATAATTTTACAATGCTTGTAAAAAAAGCGCTCTAATAGATCCTTTAATCATGTGAAAGCGCAAGGCTTTTACATCGCTTGTAACAAAAGTGCTCTAATAGGTCATTTAATTATTTGAATGTGCATGTCTTTTACAGCATTTGCAAAAAAAAACGTTGTAATAGGTCATTTAATTATTTGAAAGCGCGTGTCTTTTACAGCGCTTGTGAAAAAAACGCTGTAATAGGTCATTTAATTATTTGAAAGCGCATGTCTTTTACAACACTTGTGAAAAAAGCGTTGTAATAGGTCATTTAATTATTTGAAAGTGCGTGTAATTTACAGCGCTTGTGAAAAAAGCGTTGTAAAACATTATGTGATGGTGCTTCATTTTACAACGTTTGTGTAAAAGCGTTGTAAAAGCATTGTAAACATTATGCACAAACGTTATATGACTCTGCGACAGCGCTTGTCAGAAAAGTGATGTTATATGCTCCGTTATTTTTAAAACATATTTACTACAATGCTTGTATTTAGTAAGCGTTGTAAAAGGTGCGCTATAATATGACACTTTTCGCGTAGTGAATTGACACAACATTAACTTGTTGTGCACCGATTTATAGGTGAGCAAAGTTTAAGGCATTAATTAAGTTGTTTTAGAAATTTTGAAAGTAAAATATTTAATATAAAATTATTTGCATTTGTATATAGTATAGATAGATCTTTGATTTTAATCTATTAAATATGAGTTGCATAAAGATAATATTATATATATTATAGAGATTAATTTCAATCTTGTCGAATTTTTAGAGGAACAAAATAAAACAAACAAAAATAACAAATAATATATTTGGAGAAACAAAAACATAATTAATTTAAAAAATAATTTGAATTTAAGGATGATTAAATGAATTTATGCATGAGATTGATTGGTAAGTCACATAAAAAGCTTGCAAATGCTTTTGTTAGGCAAAACACATATTGCTTATTTAGTTATTTATATAGCAAATAATTTACAACGTGTAAGTTCATCTAGCAAAGAAAAATTACAAAGTACGTAATAATTATTCCCTTACTAGTTTATATACTTTTTTTTATTAGTTTATAATATTTTTAAATGCAACTACTTCAAGTACTGTTATTTTTGCATTTATTAACAGCTAATTTTTCCATAGAGACTATAAGGCATTAAGATATACATGCATATTGGTTGTAAACAGTAGTCACTAGTGACATGTTTGTATTTGTAATTTTATATAATCAGATATTATATATTAGATTCATCTCACCTACATAATGTTTTTTTTAATGTTTTTGGAGTTTAAAAATTAAATTTAAAAATTACAAAATCTTAATATCAAGATTTTCAAAATTTTAATATTTGATAATGAATAATGTATGTGGTAGATTGGAGCCACCATTAAAGACTCAGTGATAGAAAATTGATTGTTTATTATATACATAAAGTATAAATACAAAATTTTAAATTATTTAATATATAATTAAAAATATCAATATAAATATTATGATATGTTATAAAATAAAATAAAAACTGGAATCATATTTAGGGATAATGTGTCAATGTTCTGTTGGCAATCTTTAATCGACGGCCCTAGCTAGTAGTTTATCTTCCATTAAGGTTTTATCAACTTGAGCTAAATGGCAGAAATTTTTATATTTTAAATGTTTGTAATTTATAAATGACCTTTTGTTGGTTCTCACAAGTAACTTGGTATCTTCCAAAAAGAGATAAATGCATTAAAATTAAATATGGACGGCTTCCTATGGTTAATTTTGTCACAATTTAACTCAACCAAGACAAAGGATGATGGCTGTTATAATTTAATTAAGGGAAAATTGCACTAACTATATTAAGTAAGTAGTTTGTTAAAATGTCACTCACATTACCTCTTTTTTATATATCTTTATTTTTTCTCTTCATTTCTTCTAATCCATAACTATAATTTAAAAAAAAATGTATAAAAATATTTGGATGCACCAAATATCACATTATTACATTTTATATTTCTAAAACTTTGATAATGAAAGATTAGAAAAAGAACAAAATAGAGAGAACCCTAACATATCCTAATTTTCTAATAAGTACTAAACCTTCCTTGAGGTATATCCCTCAACAGTTAATCTACCAAGTTGAGAGGGAGGTTAGCAAAAAAATTATAAAAATGGATATTGGGGAAATCGTGCAAGAGAGATGTTATATATGAAGAAATTATTTTCTTAGGTTCACAATAACGGTGCTATTTAGTAGTATTAGTTATTAAAAAAAAATTATGCAGTGATGTAAATTATATACAATAAATATAATGTTTTATTATGCTCTCATCAAAATCTTTGGTTCATAACTAGCATATCATTCAAAATCTTTGGTTTTAAAATCCATCTCGACGTGTATTTCTCATCACTATTTTTTGGACCAAAAAACTTATGTCGAGAACAAAATTGCAATAGATTTTGAAGACTAAAAGATTGATTTAAAAGATATTTTAATATTTATAAACTAACAATTGTTATAAATTTTGTGAGTGTGATGAAATAAGATGATATAAAATGCAATTAAATCGTATAAAAAACACTCTTATATGTATGGGAGAGTCTCACACAAATATCATAATAGGTTCAAATGTACACAATTTGAATTTCTATGAACTTAAATCCTCTATATCTGATATACAAAGTAAAAATAAAAATTGTGAAGACAATCAGATATAATGAAATGATATAATTATCACTATAAATTTACATATAATATGAAATTATGAATTTGACTTAAAAATATAACATTTTACTTAACAATATTAATATTTATTAACAATACAATTTTTAATCAATAAAATTCAACCTTCATTTCCTAAAACTGAATTACAATAGAGAGTTTCAATCACAATTGACCTCAACAAACCATTAATAATTTAAAAGACAATGTCGGTTTAAAAGAAGGAAGGCTGTGATTGTTATTTTTAAAAGACAATTAGAAAATATACTTACATGAAAAGATAACGGGTTATAATTATGAAATTTGACATCTTATATATAATATCAATTGAATTAAATTTATTATCAAACACATCTTCAACCAAAAATTAATCTTCAATCACAAATCGAACTTCAAAAAAAAAATCCCTCTTCTCAAAATAGCACAAAATGACAATCTAATTTCCAATAGAATCGACGACGGATTAGCGGTAAAAGAGGCATCTTCAAAACTCACTTCGAGAGAGAACACAAACATTATTGAACACAACTTCAAAACGATATTATCAAAAATATCTTTTAATTTCATTATTCAATAATTCTTCTATCTTTTCAATTTAATTTAGCTTTATTTGTAAAGGAATAATTATAATATATCAATATTATTATATATAAATTAGAATGAATTTTTAATGGTAAAATTATAAAAAATTTATTTAAAATTTAAACGAGAGACATACATAAAAGTAGTAAAACTATTTACTAAACAACAACTATATTAATAAAAAAAAAATCTTTATAGCTTTTGCCTTAATAGATAATTTTAAATCCAGTTTGTAATGGTTGATTCTAATATTTTTGTTATTTTTAAATTATAATATTATCAATTAATTAAAATTATATTTTAATTTAATTAATCTATAATTTGATAAGTAAGTTATTGATAATAAATTATTAATATTGATATATTTAATAATTTATTGACATTGATTTGTACGAGACAAAGTAATTTTTTTTTACTTTACTTTAGATAAAATATTTAACATAATAAAAAAAAACTACACAGTGATATTTTATGTGTCTTTGTCTACTATTATTTATGTTATAATATATTCATAATTTTACAAGTTGATATACTATTTTTTAAAATCACATGAAAAATAATGATGATTTTATATAAATCAATCACATAATCACAAATCCGTACAAATATAAATATTTTATCAGTTTTTTTATTTATAGATCAAAATATTATAAATATTATTAAAAATTCATGTAAACTCAATATAAGACCTCAAATTTAATAATTTTAGGATACTTTGCTAGTTGAAATGAAAAGAATAAGAATTATAAACCAAACATGATATCAGGCAATTCGATTTTAAACTCACTGTTTGATTATGATGTGAATGAAAAAAAAAAAATAGTCTAAAAGAATGTATAGGTATGTCTATGGATTAATTTTACCTTTTGGTGTTCTTTGATGAACATCACATCAAACATGCCCATATTGTCCTTGTCAAATTTGCTTATTAGTATTTGTACTTGTTTGGAATTTATAAAAAAAATTCATAAGCAAATGTAGATCTCCCTATCTAACTTCCACCTACTTATCGTATTGGATCCCACTGATAAGCCCCTCACCAACAACCCCTCTTTTTTTATTTTATTTTCATTTCATTTTCCCCTCAAAACCATTGTCCTATACACTAAACTACTCACTACTGCCACCATTATCCACCTCACCCTTATCTTATAATACAATTACTGACTGTGATTTCTAACATCTTTTTTATAGTGTCATTTGTAACAACTTAGCATATGTTTAGTTCCACGCATGCAAATTTTATTTTATAATTGATTTCCTTTTATCAATTTTTTTAATTGATTTTGTTTTTATAATTAATTCTGACTTGTTGTTTTAGTTTGCAGTTTTTGTATCTAAAACTAATTTTTAGTTGTTTATTTATTTCTCAATTCATTTTTATGCGAATATATATAAATATAAGTTATTTTATTTTCAACATACTTTTAGTTAAAATAAATTTTATACAATCAATTCATTTAAATCAATTTTTGTCTAAAATTTATTTTAACTTATCTGGTTCTTTTCAAATAGAATTAATTTTGTCTTTATAATTGATTATGCTTTTAAATTAAATTTTTTAGAATTAATTTTTAGTCTCCAGTATATCACTCAACTAATTC
>JBBPBT010000685.1:3004877-3023044 GCA_037974875.1 Cicer bijugum
AATAAAAGAATTCAACTTACTAATAAATATAATATTACGGACTTTCATGATTCTCACAATTTTGTCATAGATATCTTATATATAGAAATGAAAATAATAATAAGATAAATATTATCTATCAAAAGCTACTGTGAAATAAAATTTAATTTTTTTAACTTTTATAATTTGTAATAGTTAATATTGAATATTTTTTTATGATAAAATATAATTTCTTTTTAATATAATAAAATAATATCTTTCTAAAATACAATAGTGGATGAATAATTATTTAATTCATAAAAATAATTATCAATTAATTAATTTAAAAAATAATATATCAAAACACTTCAATTTATTTAAGAACAGTAAAAGCTCATTCAATTTTTCTTTTTTTAATTTCTTACGCACATTTATTCACAATTTACTTTGTTTAGTTAATGCTGAATCAAAGATACAACAGGTATGTTATTATTCGTGATTTGTAGCATCTCATTGGCAATAATAACCATTTGTAACATCTTATTCTCAATAAAAACATAATAACCATTTCAAAATAAACAAAAAAAGTTAACTAAAAAAGGAAAATAAATATATGAGAGTGAAGTATAAAGGTAAGAAGAAAAAAAAGAAGGAAAAGATTAAAAAAAAAAAAAAAACAGAGACACGTGACTTGGCACTATAAATGTAAGAGACTCTCGTCTTTCAGTCTAGCACGGCTTGGTTCTTTCTTTTCCGGTGATTTCTTCTTCCTCTTTTTGTCGTAACTATATTGCAGATTCTTCCCTTTGTGCACCGTGGAAAAGAGGAAGAGGGTGAGTTGCCCTACCTGCATGTCAGTGTACTGTCTTGATACCTATTCTGCTCTTACAATTGCCGAATTACCGAATCCTTTACAATGGCCTCAGCTTCGCAAACGACGTCGTCTCCTCCTTGCTGTCCCCCCGGCGACTCTTCCCGCTTAGCTGTTTCCTCCATCGTTAAGTCTCAAGATCGCATCGCTAATAACGTTGCCTTGATTCGACCTCTCGATTCGCTTCCTGAATCTTCCACCACCAATGCTCCTACTGCTAAGGGTATTACTCTTAATTTCATTCTGTTCTTAAATCAATATTATAGATAATATTATATCACACAAAATTTACTTGCATTTCTTTATATTCTTTTCCTATGATTCTTGACTTAACTAATCATACTTTCTTTGAATCCATAATTTTCTCAAGCTCTGTTATAACCGCACAATGTCTATTTTAATTTAAGAATCATAAGAATAGCGTGTAATCAAATGTACCTATGTTTTTTTTCCTATTATATGATTATTAAGTTATTCATAAGTTGAAGGATCATATAGGTGGCAAACTTGCATGTTACTATCTATGTATGTATTAGTTAGATAACTTAGATTCATAGAAATGAATTACTCTTGTTATGTTTTTATGATATATATTATTTTTAGTTGGAGTTTTCATCTATGGCTTTTGAGTTGGATTTTAATATCATCGAATTGAACCCCTGATGCCAATTTTCCTTACTCTATCTTGATATATTATGTTTTTTTCTTCCATATCAGTTTTAATTGCTCCCTCTGTCCCTATTTATTAGACACTCTTTTTACTCGTTTGTGTTTGGATTCATTAAGACACACCTATTTATTAAGAAAAGTTGGCAATGTAATTAAAGTGTAGAATTTGTGTAGGACTATTACTAAATTAGCCTTTGTGTAGAAAAAGAGTATTAACATTTCAAGACAATTTGATAGTATTAACAAGCGATATATGTAGAAAAAGAGTAATAAATGTATCTAGAAGTTTGCATAGGGTCTTATATTTAGAGACAAACAAATGTGAAATATAAATAAAATCTTAGCTGGTTGCTGATTGCTACTCCGATTTGTTTACAAGATGCTGGTTTAAGTTAGGACGTTGCAAAAATTGTTTTTGTGTATGTGTAGCCAGTCAGATAACTGGAAATGGTTCTTATAACTTCTTTTTAAAGTTGAGTTTTTTTCCTCATTTGTTTTCAAGTTGTTGAATGTAGGTTCTTTTTGTTTTCACTTGTTTTACAGTGTTTTCTGATATTATATTTGCGGTTTTGTTGCACAGGAATAACTTCACTGACAAGGCCTCAGTCAAGTCATCCTTTGGACCCTTTATCTGCTGCTGAAATATCTGTGGCAGTGGCAACTGTGAGGGCTGCTGGAGCCACTCCAGAGGTTGTTAGCTGTACTATGTGTTTTTTGTTTTGGTTTAAAATAATATATATTTGTATATTTGATAGTTTGGATATTGTTAGAGAATGAACTTTGTGTTGAAGAAGTGATTACATATGATGTGTCTTCTCCTCCCCAATTGTCTTTTATACCTTACAGCTTAGAGATAGTATGCGCTTCATTGAAGTAGTTTTGCTGGAACCAGATAAACATGTGGTTGCACTGGCAGATGCTTATTTTTTTCCACCTTTCCAACCATCATTACTTCCTAGAAGTAAAGGAGGGCCTGTAATTCCCACTAAGCTCCCTCCGAGATGCGCTAGACTTGTTGTTTACAATAAGAAATCAAATGAGACTGCTCTGTGGATTGTCGAATTATCACAAGTACATGCAGTAACTCGAGGTGGCCATCATCGAGGAAAAGTCATTTCATCACATGTTGTTCCTGATGTTCAGCCTCCAATGGTATGTAGATATTGTAATTGTGACTTATGATTTTATTTTTAATTCTTGTGTACATTTACAGTGTTTTAAAAATAGAGTATGAAACTTTTCAATTGATTTTGCCCTGAAACTTTTGCACATAGAGTATGAGAAACAATTGCAGAGTATGCAGTATAAATGGAAGCTGTATCTGTAGTTCTATGACTTGCCTTTACCTATGTGTATAGAGTGAGGCGAAAGTTTCCTATAACAGTATTTAATATCAAAGCAGATTAAAATATTAAAATGCAACTTCAATGTTCTTGTAGTATTTCTTGCTATCCTTGCTATTGCAGTTTTTCCTTCGCTTGACAGTTATAAGGATCAAGTGTAGGGATGGCAAAACAAGCCCAGACTGTTGGGCCTGTTTGTGTGCCTGCTGATTTTGTCAGTTAGAGTTAGACTTTTCAACCCTTTCTTTTTGCAAGAAGTTGATCCATACTTTGATCAACTTATGTTTTAAATAGTGTCCCATTCTTTATGTGTTGGTTTTTCATCACGAAAGTAAAAGAAAATAATCTTTGGTCTCTAAGATTGGCAAATCTGAAATTGGATGCCCAGATTTTGTTATGAAAGATAATCAAAATTGTGTAGTGTTCAAAAGCTGTCATTTCTACATGGACGTTCATTTTACCCATATTTGTTATGCTGCTACAGTTCTAATCTGCCACAATATTTAATTCCATAATATCCTCTTTATCTTTAGGATGCTGAGGAATATGCAGAATGCGAGGCTATTGTTAAAAGTTATCCCCCATTTATAGAGGCTATGAAGAAAAGGGGTATCGAAGACATGGAAGTTGTTATGGTTGATCCCTGGTACTTCTAACTGGATGTCCATTGTTGATAGCTTTCTTGTCTGTAGACATAGCTATTTTTTTTTTGTATGCATTTTCTCTATTGAAACTTTGATCTGCATAACTCTGCTGCAGGTGTGTTGGTTATCATAGTGAAGCTGATGCTCCTGGTCGAAGACTTGCTAAACCACTCATATTTTGTCGATCTGAGAGTGACTGCCCTATGGAAAATGGTTATGCCCGCCCAGTTGAGGGAATCTATGTTCTTGTTGATATGCAAAACATGGTGGTGATAGAGTTTGAAGACCGTAAACTTGTTCCTCTGCCCCCGGTTGATCCCTTGAGGAACTATACTCCTGGTGAATCCAGAGGTGGCTCGGATAGAAGTGATGTAAAACCCTTACAAATTGTTCAACCTGAAGGTCCAAGCTTTCGTGTCAATGGGTATTATGTTGAATGGCAGAAGGTAAATGTTCTGAAGTCAAATTACTTATTGATTTATCTCGGGAATGTCAAAAGAGTTGATGCAATATAATTATTAATTACTAAATTTGATATCTGTCTTTGTTTTTTCTCTGCTGACAGTGGAATTTTCGTATTGGATTCACACCCAAAGAAGGGTTGGTTATATATTCTGTTGCGTATGTTGATGGTAGTCGGGGAAGACGGCCTGTTGCTCATAGGCTGAGTTTTGTGGAGATGGTTGTACCCTATGGAGATCCCAATGATCCACATTATAGGAAAAATGCTTTTGATGCTGGGGAAGACGGCTTGGGAAAAAATGCGCATTCCCTCAAAAAGGTTTTAGACTTACATTTTTTATCTCTTGTATTTGTATTGTTTGTCATCTTATTCTTTTTGACTGGATTCCCCATTTGTCTAAAGTCAGAGTTTGTTGTTACAGGGATGTGATTGTTTGGGCTACATCAAATATTTTGATGCCCACTTCACAAATTTCACTGGTGGAGTGGAAACTATCGAAAATTGTGTATGTATGCATGAAGAGGATCGTGGGATTCTCTGGAAGCATCAAGACTGGAGAACTGGCTTAGCAGAAGTCCGAAGGTCTAGAAGACTTTCGGTTTCTTTTGTATGCACAGTGGCCAACTATGAGTATGCATTTTTTTGGCACTTTTATCAGGCAAGTAGGGTATCATCCTTTTAAGGGAGAAACAAAGTAATGACATTTGAATTGATCTGATTTCAATTATTGCATAAATTCACCAATATCCAGTCCCCTGTTTAATTTTTGCTTGAAGACCTGTCAGCATTGTATAAATTGTTCTTTATTTGTTTGTGTTGTTCCAGGATGGAAAGATTGAAGCTGATGTCAAGCTAACTGGAATTCTCAGCTTAGGAGCCTTGATGCCTGGAGAATATCGAAAATATGGTACCATGATTGCACCTGGTCTATATGCTCCAGTTCATCAACATTTTTTTGTTGCACGTATGGACATGTCTGTCGATTCTAGACCCGGTGAAGCTTTGAATCAGGTAAATTGAATTGAATTACTAAATTTTACTTTTCTATGTTTGCTATGGTGTTTCTTCTATGTAGCCAATTTTTCCCAAATAACCGAGTTGGCTACTTTTATGTTTTGTTTTAAATTTTGCATATGAACAGCATCCACTGTGCCCAATAAAATATACGGCTTGGCTAGAGCACATTCTTACTCTCTCAATATATTTGTTAGGTTGTGGAGGTCAATATGAAAGTTGAAGAACCTGGTGAGAATAATATTCACAATAATGCATTCTATGCAGAAGAGACTTTGCTCAAATCTGAATCGGAAGCAATGCGTGATTGCAATCCTTTGACTGCTCGGCATTGGATTGTACGTATTCCTCAATCTCTATTGCCAACTTCTGACTAAAAATTGTTATAATTTAATACTGTCAAACTGTTGAATTCTTGTTTGCAGTGGTTTGAAAAATATTATTAGTAAGATTTTAGAAAAGTATGGTTTCCTTCTGATTGAAGTAAGCAGTGTCGGAAATTCAAAATAGATGCCTTAACATGGAAAACTAGAGCTTTAATTAATTGTGTTATCCCACGGTACTAACAATTTTTGACTCCATGAATTAACTCTGGTAATAACTTTTCAGGTAAGGAACACAAGAACTGGCAATAGAACCGGACAATTGACAGGCTACAAGCTGGTACCAGGCTCAAACTGCTTGCCGTTGGCAGGTTCTGAGGCCAAGTTTTTAAGAAGAGCTGCTTTCTTGAAGCACAATGTTTGGGTAACAGCATATTCACGTGATGAAATGTTTCCTGGAGGAGAATTTCCCAATCAAAATCCAAGAGTAGGCGAAGGATTAGCTACATGGATTAAGCAAGACCGATCTTTGGAAGAAACTAATATAGTTCTTTGGTCCTCTCTCTTTCTTTCATTTTCTCTATCTATCACTTTTTCACACACACAAACACATGAAATTGGTGCATGCTCGGGATTTTAATTTCATAGGGTATTACTTGTTTTTATTAAAATAAAACCCAAATTTGTTTCCTCGATTCCAGTGTCTCCTCCGAGTTCACTTTATGTTCCCTAAAATGTTTTCACATTTTGCCTTCTCCATACTGACTGTGTTATTCTTCAGGTATGTATTTGGAATCACGCATGTTCCTCGTCTGGAAGACTGGCCTGTCATGCCAGTAGAACATATTGGTTTCATGCTCATGGTAATTATTGGTTTCATATGTGTTTTGTTATGTTGTTCATTTTCCATGATTATGTGCATCTAGAGCTTTTCCAATTGTCTGACATATGAAGCTCCCTTCTTGTATGCAGCCTCATGGATTCTTCAATTGTTCCCCTGCGGTGGATGTGCCACCTAGTTCATGTGAAGCGGAATCTAAAGACAATGACATCAAGGATAATGGTGCTCCGAAGCCAATTCCGAGCGGGTTAGCATCAAAGCTTTAGGCGCTTGTCCCATTCGAAAATTATAGCTTCCTGCTGCTGATACAGGACATATGCAAGTGCTATTTTGGCATCCACTGAAAACACCAAGTTGAACAGATTGTATTTTTTAAATCTTCATTAATATTAATAATCAACCTTGGACCTTAATCCTGATTTTCTAGTTAATGCTGGTAAAGTTTGCTAGTAATATTCATTACATTTGTCTTTGTACCTGAGAGGATTGTGTTTCAAATTTGATGTGAAAGTAATGCTAAGCTTAAAATAAGTAGTCCGTTATTATCATGCTATCGAGATTCAGAAATCGTGTATCTGGTGGTGTTACTGCGTTTGCCTTTTTTCTTCACTTCAGTATATTTCTTAAATCATGATAGTTCAGAAAAAAAAAAGGTTTTATTTACTCTGTTGATCGGGCAACTATTTGAGAGTTTTTAAATAGGTTTTTAAACTAAAATAATTAGTAATTGAGTCTTTAAATTTGTTAATGCATACACCTATTTGGATTTGATTTCAAAGCCAATACCATACTCCTCTCTCAGAATTGGTATCAGATTTGGCTTTAAAAATGATTATAAATAAATTTAAAACCAGTATTTCTCATAATCAGTTTCAAAACAAGGTTTTTTCCTAAATCCAATTTTAAAACTGTTTTTGACTTATAAATCTAGTTTTAGAAACTGAAATATAACAGCGAAATTGAAATATTCAATGCATTATATCATAGAAGTTTTGTGATTATAACTCAAAAGAGAAATGTTATTTAAACATAACTTTAGAAATGTTATTTAAACACAACTTAAATCACAAATACAAACACATATACTATATACGTATACATACTTAAAGTACAATTTAGTCATTTTGATAGTTCTCTTTCTATTATTCAGAAACCCTTTTTCTCTTTCTTGAATGCTTCTCCATCTTCTTCTCCACCGAGAACAATTTATGTCGTTTCTTCTCTTCTTTTCTTCCTCGTTGTCGTTTGCTCTCGTTGCATCTGATTTTTGTCGTTTCTTTTGTTGTCGTTCGCTCATTCGCTCGCTCGTTGCATTCGATTTTTGTGCGTTTTGTCACTCGCTTCTTCTGTTGCATTCGATTTATGTTTGTTCGCTCGTTGCATCCAATAGGTATAGGTTGTTGAGTATTTTCTTTGTAAGTTTACTTCTCTCTATCATTGTTGTTGCTTCTTTGTATGATTGTTGTTTACTTCAATTTCGGGTTTTTAGTTATTGATTTAGGGTTTCTATTTTTGCTTCTTCGTTTCTATTTTTGGTTTTTATGATTTTTATTTTTGGCAAGATTGATTGTTTTATTGCTTTATATTTTAGACATAATGATTTTATTTTATATGCTTAAATGTTGATATTCCTTCCATTGTTTCATTTGGTTGTTGTTGATATTTCTTCCATTGTTGCTTTATATGCTTAAATGTTTATATTTTAGACATAATGATTTTGCTTTATATGTTTTATATGTTAACATTTTGGTATTTATTTTTCTACAATTCTAATGCTTTAAGACATGACACCGACAAATGAAAAAAAATGGAAGTAATTTATAAACTAATTGTATTTGTATTGTTGCAATTTATTTATTAATATTAACCATATATTAATACTTTCAGATACGTGCGAGACATGCAAATCGAACTCAAATTATGATAACTCCATTCAAATGGGTTTTATATATGCCAAAAAAATTATAAATTTGTGGTGCTCTATTGTCGGAGTTAGCTAACAGGTAGGATGGACGTAGTGGGAGATTTAGTATGAGAGGTAGGATAATTAATATTACTCCAAGTGACATACATTTAGCTATAGGACTACCAATAGTAGGTGAGCCTTTGAAAGAATATGAAAATAAGGAATGTGCTACATTGTTGTTTAGAGGAAAAGAAGTAACTTGTGATATGATTGGTGTGTTGTTTCACATGTATCGTCAGAAAAAAAAAAAAAAAAAAAAAAAAAAAAAAAAAAAAAGAAAGTCAAATTTTATAGACTTTATATACTCATCGCCTTTGGCGAGTTCTATTTTCTCCAATCAGGAAATCGAGTAAATACTCGTTATATTAAAATATTTGATGATCTATAGTCTCTACATAGCTGCAATTGGGGTGTAGCTGTGTATAATGTTTTAGTTGAAAATTTAAGTAGAATTAAAATTGTGTTGAAAGAGAGGAATGTAGATTTGCAATTGTCCTACAAGAATATATATTATATCGTTTCATGTCACCATCTTCTATCTTGTGTTGTCTTTAAATTAAAATACATTTATTAAGTATATTAATATTTATTTTAAATATGGGCGTTCAACCACTTGTCCTTGGGTGAAGCATCTATTCCCTAAGTGGTCTCTATGTCATCGCTTTGATTGGTTCAATTCCTTGTCCTCTTTACGATTTTTTCAACTACATATATTTTTCTTTTTGATGGAGGACAACCTTTACACTTGACCCGTAAAGGACTGCAAATTTCATTATCATTGTTTGGACTTGAAGCATCAATAGAACTTCTTTTAACCTTGTTAATAGTAGTATCCGTGGTGGGCACATTAGAATTAAATTGATGTAATATTTCATGGAGTGCCTTAGTCGCATCTTCAGACTCTATAGCTACTTCAACAACTTCATAGAAATTCTTGCGCAGTTTGTCAAATATGTCCATTTGTGGCTTCAATTCTTTCACATTATAACTGCTCTTAATATATCAATGTTTCCTTTTAATATTTTTCTTCCACCTTGTTAAGATATACTTCTCAAACACATTTTTATCCCTCTCTTGAGTATACACAGATAACATATGGCGGCACAAAATATCTCTAAACTCAAACAACGAACATTCACAGTTGACATCATTATTTTTTCGATTAAAAACAACTTTTAAGACACGTTCTTTTGGTCTATCTCCAATTGACACCTCCTCCAACATATGGTATGTAACAAAGGAACCCTCCACGGTATACAAGGAAGCATCACAATTCATTTTAGATCTAAATTATGTTTGAACTTCCCTAAAATTGGCATGAGTGTATTCACCTTGGAATTGTTTTTCAATTGACGAGTTTGACCCACAAGAAATTGTAGTATCCATCGAAATAAAATATACTTCAATTTTTTTTTTCTGCTCGACTTCTAAGAGCATTATCATATTGTTTTACAAATTGATTTAAACTTGTCGTTGAATTGATCTACCCATCAAAGAAATAATGTATACTCTCACTTCGTTGTGTAGGAGACATACCTACCCAAAAATATTTCTTTAGCAAGGCTGGTGCATATCTATGACGTTCGTTATACAATCCATTCAACCAATTATTTTGTTGAAGCTCAAATTTGTCGGTGAAAGAACACCATTTTTCTTCAAATGTCTCTTTTGTGACTGTGTCATAAATCGCTTCTTTCAATGCAAACTTAAATCTTTTTATATTCACTATATTGACCGAGCTTTAAAAAAAAATCATTATATGCCATAAACACCACCTATGACGAGTTGTAGGAAAGGCTAACTCAATGACATTTTTCATAACCTTGCATTGGTCAGTCACCATATCCAGAGGGACCTTTCCTAGCATACAACGAAGCCATGATTTGAAAAGTCATACAAATGAATCTGTATATTCACTTGACAACAGTCCACATCCAAGTAATGTTGATTGATCATGGTGATTCAGACCAACAAACAAAACAAAAGACATGTCATACTTATTAGCTAAATATGTTGTGTCAAAAGTCACAACATCTTCAAAGTATTCATAAGCAGCTCTACTTCTTGCATCAGCTCAAAACACATTTCTTATATGAAAATAATCATCCAAATATATATCATAGAAGAAACTTGAATTTTGTTTCCACATTTGGCAGAAATAACTTATTAAGGCATTTCCATCACCTTCTTTTTCTATTGCACGTCGTTACTTGTTAACATAATTCCTCACATCTCTTTCACAAAATGGTATGTTTTTATTCCCTCCTGTATCTTTAACAAGAGATTAAAATGTCTTGTTGATCCTCACTCCTGCATCATCATTAATTTGTATTGTTCTCTTCATATGCAAATTCATCTTCTTGTTATCTTTGAACAACCTTATCATTGTAGGACTCGTCTCGTGAGTATGACCATGTTCAAATTTTATAATGTACCAAACCCATCTTTATCCAACTCAATAACAATCTTGGTGGAAAATTATTTACCTTAATTTAAAGTGTTTTTAACGAAATTTCTGACATTTTAGACCCCTCTCTTTAGCATGATAAAATTAAGTAGCAGAGCATCTTGCCCTTTTCTTGAAGATCTAATCTTCCACCTAAAATGCTTTCTCGAAGCATACTCTTCATAAAATGATTTGACTTCATCTAAGCAAGAAAAACACATCATCGTTGCAGGCTCCAACAACATGTGTTGTCATCATCATCAAGGTTGTTGATACCTTCATCTTCAATAGTACCACAATCCATGAAGTTTCAATTGATAGTGCAAATGTCATACAAAAATTACAAAAATTAATTCAATTCGATCATTAATCACCTATTGTACTTCATTGCTCATAACTCAAAAACTAAAATTAGCAAAAAATACATTTTAAAGACTGTTTATTTTTTTTAAGAGATGTTTATACGTTCAACTTAAGGAATGTTTTATGTACTTTTGAGCTTATTCGCTTTCTCTTCTTAACCATCTTCACAAATTACAATAATAAAAATGGCAAAACAAACAGATAAAAGAAAGAAACAGTCTGTTTATTTTGTGGTGTTTAAGAATTAGTAATTAAAGTCATAAATCACTTTAAAGCCAAAAAATATGTTTTCATTCTGTAATTGATGAAAGGGGTGTCCTTGGAACATCAGTTTTTTTTTTATTCGCTTTCAATGAATCAAATTAAAATATGTATAGATAAAAAAGAGAAATAAATGCATAAGTTTGTCCGAAACTACATGAAAATTCTAATATGAACAACGGATGATAGTAATTTTTATTTTCACAATAGGTATAATGATTTAAATGATATCGATTTAATAAAAAAAAACTACTTATATATCTCGTATTGAATAAATATCAATAAAATTACTCGTTAATTAAACACTTAATTAAATGATCATTAAGAGTTAAGTCTAATTCAAACCTTAAAAATTGACTTTGTAGTCCGTCTATCTCACAAGTTGTTTAAAGTTTTTGCATAGCAATATAATTAGAAGAAGAAAAGGAAGTAATTTCATCAAACTAACAATATTAATCAATGCAAATTATAATAGTGTTTTATAGTTATGTATATAGTAATCATTGAATGGTAGTGTATAAGAAAAAAATAATTAAAATTACATTGAAAATTGTAAATGACATTTATTTTGAGACAATTTTTGTATACTAAAGTGACACTCATTCTGAGCCTGATGTAGTAATTAAGAGGAGAGACACTTTAACACTTATAAATTTATTTTCAAATAATCTTATCCAAACATGAAACATTTAACACACTCCAACTTACTCTAGTCCTAAACATCTAGATGTGATCTAACCAGTTATGACCCACATATTTTAAATAAATTATAGTATCATTTTAAAATTTGGATCGAGTATACCTCAACACTTACACTACTTATTTATAAAGATATGAGATAACTCCCATAATGTTGGGTTAAATAAACTTTTGCTCTTATAAATATATCATATTTTGTTTTTAGATCTTTTAATTTTTTTTTCACATAATAGTTTTTCAAATATTTTCTATCAACAAATTTTGGTCTCTATTTGTAAGTCAACTAATATGTATTATTTAAATTTAAAAACGATTGTCTAAAACTATATTTAAAATATTATAAAAATTTATATGAATTTTTAAGAAATGAAAGCTTAAAAAATAACATTTAATTCATCTTTTATATTAAAATTCAAAAAATTTGTGAGAATGATTTTTATATTGTTTTAAACAAGTATGTAAAAAATAATTAAAAAATATACAAGAATTAATTTAAAAATAAGGATCAAAATTACCCACAAAAATATTTTAAAAGTCATTATTTAAAAACAAAAATCATAGACTAAAAACAAAATACAAGTATATATTTGTAAAGAGAAAATTTTAACTTATAGTACATGTTAATTGCTAAATGTCAAACACAATCGTTAAAAAGTTATTTTGTAATGATTCTGGAGGGAATATGTCTTTCCAATCGCACCTTACAATCTATATATCATTCGTTAATTACCTTCTGACTTGAGGTTGTAATTATATATATTATTTTCCACATATTTGGCCTAATGATTCATCATTATTCCCAATGACAGTGAAAATCTATCGTTGAGACATTCTCTTTCATTCGTATCATGTCCCCTATGGCAGGGTCCATATATTTACTCTATAGAACCAAATTAATGCTATGAGAGGTTAAGTTCAACGCATCACTTTATTAACATTCTATTCAACCCCAATTAATCACCACGCATCATTGTTCTCTACCTAATTTCATTTCACTAGATTCCTTCTCTTCAGCTCTTTGATTTTCGTGTCTATTGCAAAAGAAATCAACTTAGCAATCGCTATAAACATTTAAACTGAATTGATAAATAAAAAAAGTGTATAAGAAATAACTATACGTAGGACTTCTTACATGTTTGTTATTTATTATTTTATTTTTTTGACAAACATGTTTGTTAGTTAATATACGTAATTCCGAAGTTAAGTAATGGATTATGGATCCTAACTTTACTAGTGATCAGTTAGTTATAATTTATACATATAGTAGTTATTCTGATTTATAAATATGTATAGGGCTAAAAATATCTTTGGTTTATTAGTTATAAATGTTAAACGGTTAAATTTGAGGTGAGTAAATGTGTAATTAATCGATACTATAATAGATTTATTAAGACGTAGTGAAAAGTAATAGAGGTAAGTATGTCTGGTCAGAATAAGTCGATTCCATTTTGATAATAAATCAAATAAATGATTAAGAAGTGGTGTTGGGTGATAATTCGGCATTTTGAAAGTTATCTTTTTGACGGTTTTTGAGCTAAAGAAAGTGAGAAACAATAAAATAACTATGAGGTGTCTATTTTTTAAGAACCACACAATGATGAGAGAGGCAAACGGCACACATGTAATAGAAAATGGCACAAAGCATAAGAATATTAGACGAGCAAAGACAAACAACAATCTCGGCCATAACCATGCGAGTATAGTTGAATACAACAATTAGAATATGATCTTGGTCATAATCATCAAATATATTTTAGACTTTAGTAGTACTCTATAAATACTTATCGTAATTATCATTTAAGACACGCATCGATCAAAATCTATTTTACTCACAATTTATCTTTACTTTACTTTTAATTATGCTTTATTTAACGCTATTTAGAGTAATTAAGGAGACAACTGAAAAATATATATAATTTCTAATTTCTTACCATAATAATTTGGAGAAGATGATATTATTGTTGAGATGGGAGAAGATTCTCTATGGTTACATGAGATTATAGCCCATTTTGACCCCTTCATTTAATACGAGAGATATTAAAAAGTGAAAAAGAAAAAAAAAATTAAAAGCGGGCATTTCTCCACAAGAGGAAAATAATATATAGACTATAGTATTGGTATTCTTATAATATTTTGGGTATTGTGCGAGTTTTTATAATTTTATTTTGTTAAAAGACATCTCGATATTAGGAAGAAGTGTGAATATTTATAAATTAATTTTAATTTTAATTATTAAATATATGACTATTTTAATGTATTTTTAGTATATAATAGTATTAATTACATTATACATAAAAATAAAATTACATATTGAAAATTAAAAGTGATTTTGAAATGTATAAAATAGTAAGTAACTTTCAATTGGTATTGACAAAATTGAAGTAATTTGAGGTGGAATTAAATTAAAGATGACAAATGCTTATGAGTGTCATAATATATTATTTAATAGATTAAAATAATAAACTACTTTTAAAAATTAAAACAATTGACTTTTTCAATGTTTTTTAAGAAGCTAATTATTTAAGCACAAAAAGTTCCTAAATAACCAACGGAACAAATTCATACAAAATATATTAAAAAACCTCCAGCCCCAAACTTAAAAACCTCCTCCTATAAAGAAAACAACCAGACCTGAGGGTCACTTCACAGTAGTTTTTAATTTTATATTTTGAAATTTTCAAAAATTAAAGTTAGTTTCGAATTTTTAATTTTTAATTTTAGTTTTTAATTCTTAGAATTGAGTTTCAATTTTTTTTTTTAATTAAATCACTCTTTCTACCATGTTTTATTATTAATTTATTAAATATAAAAATATTATTACTTAAAAATAATTATATATATATATATATATATTAAATTTTAGTTATTTTAAAATAAATCAAATATTATAATTGTTATTTATAATAATTTTAATAATAATAGTTGAAAGTGGTACTTATATAAAGTAGTTATTATATAAGTAATTAGTTGTCAAAAGTGGTTATAATAGTCAAATGAGATCGTGGTTGGAGTCTGACCAACGATGACGGTGGTCGACGATTATTGAAAGTAGGTGGTCGATAGTCAAAATAAGTGGTTGGTAAACATCGGAAGTAGATAAATGGTGGTGGTGGTTTAAAATCGTGGTCGGAGTATGATTGACAATAGTCAATGGTAGTGGTGGTCAATGCCAGTTTGTTGACATTAGGTGGTCGGTAGTGAAAGCAGGAATCTGAAGTGGGTGGTTGGTGACGGTGTTGAACGTGATTGCAGTGGTCAAAAGTTATAGCCGGGTGTGGTTGCTGTTGCAGTACAAATTCACAATTAATTAATCACATGCTTATTTTAAAGAATATATATATATATATATATATATATATATATATATATATATAATCTACTTTAAAATTCAAGAAAAAAACCAATTTTAAAATCATTTTCAAATTAAGAAACTAGCAACCTTAGAATAACCTCTAAGCAATTAAGTGAATTTGTCCACCATTAATTAATTCCAAAGTCAAAATCTTTCAACTTTGCTTTAAACGACCCCCAAATCTTTTAAACAATACTAACTCATCTCTTATTATAAACACTCACAATTTTCTCATTCTAATTAAGTAAAGTTGGTAAAATAGTTTATGTATTTATATTTTCATAAAATATTTTTTGTATTTCAATATGTTAAATTTAATTTTTGATATCTCAAAATAAATTAATTAGTAATATTATTGAGAAGTATATTTTTTTTAAACAATACACCTATTAAATTAAAATGATATTTATATTTAAAAATAACTTTTTTACTTCTAAAGAGTACTTATAATTAAAAATAAATATAATATCTTAACAAAATCAATTAAAATTCCGTTGACAACATGGAAAAGCGACTTTAACGTACTGGAAATTCTCTTCCTTGATTTCCTTTCGAAGTATGTTAAAACTTCTATTACAAAAACGTAAAGCATTTGTGATTCAATTGATTAAAATTATTTAAGAGTAATGTATTAAAATATAAAATTTAATATAAAATTAAGCATAAATATAATATTCTAATATTTTATAAAAAAAATAAAATATAACATTATATTTTATATTGTATTTATGTTATATTCTATTATTTTATATAAAATTTTGTGTTTAAATAATATTATTCATTTTTTTTAAACTAAAGCATACCTATTTTACTTTCATCTATATAATAATAAATACAATGTTTGAATTTTCTTGTTTTCGTACACTATCATTGATATTTCTCTCCCCTTTTTTCCAAGTCTTTTTCTTCTTCTTTATTTATTTATATCTAAAACGGTAGTACTCAAGCACCCTAGCTGCCAATTAAGCAGGAAAGCAGCTGCGTCGGCACTCGTTTTGATTTCACTTTCACCAACAATAAACATAAGTTTTGTCCCAAGACAAAAAATGAAGAAACAATAAAAAAATGTTTCACCCACTCTCACACCTAAACCTCATAGTAAATATTTAAAAAATAATTTTTATTTTATATTAATAAAAAATATTTTTCAAACAACATATTTTAAAATAGTGAAATTTATTTTAAATTTAAATCTCGGAAATATATTTTTTAAGTTGATTATAGTGACATTTATTATTTTTTTATAAATAATTATAGAATTAATTTTAATATTTAATAACTTAAATGTTTATTATAAAAAAATTTAATATAATAAAAAAAACACAGTGTTTTAAAAGATATTTTTTTACAAACTAATTTTTTATGCAAAAATTTATTGATTTTTGACGTAATAAAATATTATTAAAATCGTTTAAAAAAAACGTAATAATTGGTTCCATTATTGACTTTAATTTGGCTGAGAACTCCAAATGATGATTTTGACCACAAGATCACACTCTCATCTTCGCAATGTAATTATCGTGTCTTGGCGGCAGAACCTTTGGGTAATTTACGGAAAAACGTGTGAGGTGTGAATATGCTATATACTTCTGCTTTAATCATTTCTCTCGTTAATAATACAAACATTTATTCTTAAATACTACTCCCTCCAGTTATGTATTTCAAAAAAAGAAAGAAAGAGAAAACACATAGTAAAAGAAAGTCACATGTGTTGCACATATTAGTGCATCATAGAAACTTATGTATATTTTATTAGATATGTTTTAGTTCTTAATTTTATCCATTATGATTTTTTTTTGTTTACAATTTTTTTAAAATTTATTATAATCACAAAATGATATATTTTAAGTTAAGGATTATACAAAATAAAATACCTATAAAAATTAATTTAATTTTTTTCCATATTGTATAGTATATTTTAATAAATATACTAGTGTACATACTAATATTTTCTTAAAATACAATAATCATTATTAATTGTATTGATAAAATTTGTGTGTTTAGGTCGTAAATTTATAATTTAAAATTCAAATATATAATAATATATTATATTTAATTTATCGATTAAAATTTAAAATTTAAAATTTTAAAATATTTATTTAAGTTTCGCGGGTGTCTATCTATTTTTATTGTATGTATTATTACACTTTTTATAAAATGAAAAAAATATATGATTTATAACTAAATTGTTAGAAGTTGTCTTATTTTTTGAAGTTAAATAAGAACTTGGTTTTTGAACTTCAGATTTTTAGCAATTATATGTATAAATTTCAGACACTTTTGAAGAACAAATAAAAATATGAAATGTGAGACACTTTTGATGGTGGCTCGACGACTGAACTTTTGTTTTGCGGGGAGACAAGGCAGAGTAGCTGTGACGATCAACTTGTTGTTATTAATTATCTGAAGTCATGGTGATGGCCATGCATGATGCATGCATGTAGTTTCAACCTTTTAGTACAATTATCGCCGACTAATCATAGCTACGGTAAAACACTTTAAGTACGATTTGTACGAAAATTAAGGAACCAGCAAAATGTACAGTCATTTTCTCTCTCATCAAATTATTCATCAAATATTATATCAGAAACCTATAACACAATACGACGTTTATATGCGGTACACACTTACGTATAGACAACAAATAATAAAATTAACGAGAGGTTTTGGTCTTTTTATTTTTATTAATTTATATAATTAGTCTTTTTATATTAAAATTCTATAGTTTTTTTCTTTATATTTTTGAATTAAAAATAATAATTTGATATATTTTAGATAACGCAACATACAATTTCAAAATATAGAGTTATTTAAATGTATATGTTATTCACATATCATTAATTAAATTATAAAATAAAAAAAATTAAAGTTAAAAGTTAAATTTTTAGAGGATTTTATTGCGATTTCATGGACGTTAATTGTTATACATCATTTTATCATATGTCACGTTATTT
>JBBPBT010000685.1:3023776-3035974 GCA_037974875.1 Cicer bijugum
CATGTATAATAATATGCTCACTACAATGAAGTATATCAACCGATAAATGAAAACAAGTTATAGATGTGATTGCTTTAGCAAATCATATATATATATATATATATATATATATTCATATTATTAAGTTGAACGTCTTGTCTCAAATTTAAATTTGAAAATTCACAGTTGTAATAGTTAATTGTAGTAATATTTACCCTCTATTTTAAGAAAGAAAAAAAAAAGTATAGTCATATAACCTATAAACAGCAAGTTATGGTGGCGATGAGTGACTACAAATATGTTGTGGGTATGGTGACATAAAATTGAAGATGATATTCAAATTACATATAACTATTTGCATAAAGTTCTTTATGTGTATGAAAAATATTTGGCAAACATCTATATACGGTTACATCTTGAGAGAAAGAGAGTTAAAGAATCTATATATGTACCTTAAATATCACACTCCAATAATGCAGATTATGGGCAGGCAATTTTAATTAATCTTTTGGAAGGACTTATTCAGAAAATATACATATATACGTGGATGGTGGTCCCCGCACACAGCAGAATCATAAAAAAATAATCATATGCGAACAAATTAACACCATTGTTCATATATAGCCAGGAGGAGAAGATAATACATAATCATATGCCAGTAAAGTTTTTCCAATTAAAGCTTTGTGTGAAACTCCGCCACTGATTAATCATTATATGTCTACAACTTTTTTATTGTGACTTGTGATGTGTAAATATAACTGTAAGATTTATGGGTCACATATGTAATTAATTAATAAAGTGTGTTAGGGTCATTATATAATTAACCAATAAATTAGGGGTCAAATAATATATAATAGTTTGTGGCTAAAGAGCATAATAATTATGAAAATTAATAGTGTAGATATCAGGCGGTTTCTAATTTAATGAGGAGTTGAATTAGTAATACTGCAATTTGGGATATAATTAATAATAGTTATATATAGGGGTAGTGGTCCCCAAGGCAAACACAGCTATTCAGTTTCACAAACCCTAAGGAGAAAACTCTCTGGTTCTCTCTATCCCCATCAAGAGAGCAAGGTCTTCAGGCTGTTTTGCTGAGGAAGATCACCCAACCCATTGACTTTATCATCATCATCCCAGGATTTCATAAATGGCAATTCCCACAGGTACGCTTCCGCCTTTAATTATTCATCATGTAATTGGCATGGATTAATTGAGCATAAGGTTGTAGGGATTCTATTCCAACAATTGGTATCAGAGCCTACCATGTTTAATTCATGATGAAATTCAGTTATTGTCTTTGTTTAAGGATTTAATTTGGGAATTTTGACATGATTGAAAAAATTAGGGTTTGTAATTTGGGAATTTTGACATGATTGAAAAATTAGAGTTTGTAATTTGGAAATTTGGATATATATATTATTTGGAATCCTTTGCCATGAACTTGCTTTAGAATAGATTTCTATTCTTTGGTCTCAAAATCAGTGGTAAAAGGTGTGTAGCAAACTTGCTCCGTTTGATCTACAAATTTAGTATGTTATTCCTACCACTGAGTTTATTACTTTAATATATAATTTGAGTAGTTTTATCTTCTCTGAGAGTTACTTTGGCATACCCACTTTAGTGGAAGGTTGTTATAAGGTTGTTATAGGGTTGTTATTGTTGATTGATATTCCCTATTGTTATTAGGAAGACATATCATAAGAAAAACTTTAGAAAATCACTGATAACATTATGTTCATAAAATCACAATATTTTTTTTTTGATAATTACCATAATTTTGATAAAATAATAATTATCAAATACTAATGAAACACAGTTTATATTAGTGAACAATATTTTTTTTTTAAATATTGTTTTATTTGGATATAATAAATATATGTTCAAGTCAAGTTTGACATTTTGAATGAGTTAATTGAAACTTGACGTCGCCAAAGTGACCTCTCTTGTCTAAATTGCTCGTGAAGAGTGTCAAATGGTTGTGTATATGTTTATTCATGCGGGTATTGACCGGCCCAAAGGAAGGTTAATATTTGGCAGAATTACATATACACCTGCGATGATAAATGTGTGACAATTATTTGGTATACATGTGAGCAGTAAATCGGCCCAAAGGAAGGTTTATTGTTTGACATGTCTTATTGTCAATATTTGATCGTTGCAACAAGAGTACCACTAGCAGTTGGTGTTACTGTCCAAAGACTTGACACCAATGGTGCACTGGGTATCTTGAGATGGGTTAAATTCCATGATTTGAACATATGTATTTATTTATTTATTAATTTATTTTCCTATAATGTGAGTTTCTAAGTTTCGTTCTTTATTTAATTTTCAGCATCTATTGCTTCCATATCTGCAAATTTGAGTTCTATTCCTGTCCTTAATGGGACAAATTTTAAGGAATGGGAAGAGAACGTTCTGATTGTTCTTGGCTGCATGGATCTAGACCTTGCATTAAGAATTGATCGACCCCCTACTCCTAAGGACTCTAGTTCTTCTGAGGAAAAATTAGAGTATGAGAAATGGGATCGCTCAAATCGCATAAGTCTTATGATCATAAAGCGTGGCATTCCTGAGGTCTTTAGAGGTGTTGTCTCGGATGAGATAGTTACAGCTAAAAATTTCCTTGCTGAGATGGAAAAACGCTTTGAAAAAAGTGATAAGGCTGAAACAAGTTCTTTGCTTCAGAATTTAATTTCCATGAAGTATCAAGGCAAGTGAAATATAAGAGAGCATATTATGATGATGTCCAACATTGCTTCTAAACTTAAAGGACTAAAGCTTGAGTTGTCAGATGACTTACTCATTCATTTAGTATTGTTGTCTCTTCCTTTGCAATTCAGTCAGTTTAAGGTGACTTATAACTGTCAAAAGGAGAAATGGACTCTTAATGAGCTCATTTCATTATGTTTGCAAGAAGAGGACAGGCTGAAGCAAGATAGGACTGAAAGCGCTCACTTTACTAGCATCTCTAAAGACAAGGGCAAAAGGAAAAGAATTGAGGAGCCCAAGAATAAAGCTGCTGCTAAGGGTCCAGAACAAAAGAAGCAGACTAAGGATAATAACTGCTTCTTCTGCAAGAGTCCTGGACACGTGAAGAAGGATTGTGCCAAATATCACGCTTGGCGTGTTAAGAAAAGTATGATTCTATCTTTGGTCTGTTCTGAGGTTAATTTAGCTTCAGTACTTGGAAACACTTGGTGGTTAGACTCTGGTGCAACTACTAACATCAGTGTTTCAATGCAGGGTTGCCTGAACTTCCGAAAGCCTAATGATACTGAAAGATGCATCTATGTAGGAGATGGGAAGAAGGCAGAAGTTGAAGCCATAGGAAAATTTAGATTATTATTAAGTTTCGGTCATTATTTGGATTTACAAGACACTTTTGTTGTACCGTCATTTAGACGAAATTTGGTCTCTATTTCTTATTTGGACAAATCAGGATATTATTGTTCATTCGGGAATAAAGAATTTACTTTGTCTTTAAATTCGAATGTTGTTGGAACCGGTTTACTTTCTGGATATGATAATCTTTATTTGTTGGAAACTGTGGCTAACTATAATGAAACCTTGAGTGTAGAATCACGTGGTACTAAGCGAAAAATTGACAATTTCAATTCAGGAGTGCTTTGACACAAGCGTCTAGGTCACATCTCAAAAAATAGAGTTGAACGACTTGTGTCAGATGGAATTTTAGATTCCATTGACTTCACAGACTTTAACGTTTGTGTAGCATGCATTAAAGGAAAACAAACTAAAGATAAGAAATTAGGCGCATATAGAGCTACATACGTCTTAGAATTGATACATACGGACATCTGTGGGCCATTTCTAACTCCTTCTTGGAATGGTCAACAATATTTTATATCATTCATAGACGATTATTCTAGATATGTCTACATTTACCTAATTCACGAAAAGTCCCAATCAATAGACGTGTTCAAATCCTTTAAGGCAGAAGTTGATAATCAACTTAATAAGAGAATTAAAAAGGTCAAATCTGATCGTGGTGATGAATACTACGACAGATATGATGGTTCAGGTAAACAACGTCCGGGACCATTTGCCAAATACCTAGAGGAGTGTGGAATCGTCCCACAATACACTATGCCGGGGTCACCCAGCATGAATGGTGTAGCTGAGAGACGAAACATGACTCTTAAGGATATGGTAAGGAGTATGATTTGTCATTCCACCTTGCCAGAGTCACTCTGGGGAAAGACATTAAAAACAGCAGCGAGAGACATTAAAAACAGCAGCATACATTCTTAATGGAGTACCAACTAAGGCAGCGGCTAAAACACCTTATGAGCTTTGGATTGAGTGTAAGTCTAGTCTGAAGCACCTTCATGTTTGGGGATGTTCAGCTGAGGCAAGGCCTTATAGGCCGAATGAAAAGAAATTTGAACCCCGAACAATTAGCAGCTATTTTATAGGGTACTCAGAAAAATCAAGGGGCTATAAATTTTACGATCCTAATTTGAGAACAATTTTTGAGACGGGAACGGCAACGTTCTTTGAGGATATTGAGTTTGGGGGGAAGATTAAGGTCAAAGATTTTGTCTTTGAGGAAGAATCGGTAACAATTCCAGAACTGATTCTTCCACCAATTGACTTTTCCATCATTGAACAAACTCAAGATGATCTGGTTGTTCAGGAAGAACAAAATTCAGGTCAAATTTAAGGTCCTCAAGAACAAGTGTCTCAAGAGCCAACTCCATTGCGGAGATCCACTAGAGAAAGGAAGAAACTACATGCTCACATATAGGAGGTCAGACCAGTTAGAGATCACTGGGTATTCTGACTCGGATTTTGCGGGATGCCAAAACAGCTTAAGATCAACTTCAAGTTATGTCTTTCTGTTAGCTGGTGGAGCAGTTTTTTGGCGTAGTGCCAAGCAAGGTCTTACTGCTTCATCAATCATGGCTGCAGAATTCGTAGCAATTCATGAGGCATCTGACCAGGGCATTTGGCTGAGAAATTTTATCACGGGGCTGCAAATAGTTGAAGGGATTGAAAGACCACTCAAGTTGTATTGTGACAATAGATCAGTTGTCCTGTATTCTAACAATAATAGGAGCTCAACCAAGTCAAAACACATTGACATTAAGTTCCTAGTTGTTAAAGAGAAGGTACAAAGTGGACAGATATCCATAGAACACTTAAGGATAAACTCCATGATTGCGGATCCGCTCACTAAAGGTCTACCATCCAAGGTCTTTCATGAGCATACTGCTCACATGGGTGTGCTACAGTTTGAGGGATCTTGATTTTAGTGGGAGTTTCGTCCATTATGTAATTTATGTTTTATGTTTAATTGTAAAATACAAATACATTGTATTTGGATTTTCTGATCAGAAATAAAGTTTAAAATATTCAGTTTTGGTTACTTTGTACATTTAAGTTATGGTATGATCTCGTTCGGTAAAGTAGGACCAGTTGAAAATTGACATGCATTGACCAACTTCATGTAATTTTCATGCTACACTTTTCATAATGGGTCTATGTCATTTAGTTGTGTCAGTGCGGGTGATCATTGATGGGTTTAGTTATGCTTATTATGACGAAAGCCTCTTTGGTTCCATGTGCTGATACGATTAATGGACGGGACAATTTGGATTAGGCTCAAGGTAATTATAATGACATTTTTGACGTCATAAAGTCTAACACACTCCTAAGGATACATGTGTGACCAGTGGGAGATTGTAAGATTTATGGGTCACATATGTAATTAATTAATTAATAAAGTGTGTTAGGGTCATTATATAATTAGCCAATAAACTAGGGGTCAAATAATATATAATAGTTTGTGGCTAAAGAGCATAATAATCATGAAAATTAATAGTGTAGATACCAGACGGTTTCTAATTTAATGAGGGGCTGAATTAGTAATACTGCAATTTGGGATATAACTAATAATAGTTATATATAGGGGTAGTGGTCCCCAAGGCAAACACAACGAGGCTATTCAGTTTCACAAACCCTAAGGAGAAAACTCTCTGGTTCTCTCTATCCCCATCAAGAGAGCAAGGTCTTCAGGGTGTTTTGCTGAGGAAGATCACCCAACTCATTGGCTTTATCATCATCATCCCAGAATTTCATAAATGGCAATTCCCACAGATTCCGCCTTTAGTTATTCATCATGTAATTGACATGGATTAATTGAGCATAAGGTTGTAGGGATTATATTCCAACAATAACTGCACATAATATTTAACTAATAAAGTAATTTGACATGTGGAAAAATAAGAACCGTCAAAATTTAACTTCACTCTCAATATGTAATAATAGTCAATCAAATCAGACACATCTGTAAAAGAAAAATAAATTTTGCTAGAAACTTAATTTAATTTCATGTGCTATCAGCGTCTTTCTATTTTTCCTACTGAAAAAATCTACACTTCATAAATGCTGAAACACATCAAAATTAGCTTCAGTACTATGATCTTCTGACAGTGACATTAAAGGACAGGTATTGAAATCTATTGAATTATCATGAGTCAGCAACAGTCCTTCTTGCCATGAACTTGTTTTGTTAAACTCTTCTGATTTTACTGCATTCACTTGAAACTGCAACAAAGGATCCAAATACTTGTTCTCACTTTCCCATGAAAAACCACCTTCATTTGCTCCTTGATAAACACTCATACTTGAGCTGTTGCTTGAACTTTCATTCACCAAAAAAGCTGAGTTATTGTTGTTGTCTGAAAACTCTGAACTATTTAGACAAGGCATTGAAGTGAATAAATAGTTTGAATTGCTTCCAAATTGGTTCTGTTCAAGGCTTGTTGGTTGATATAAATTATAATCAAAAGGAGCAACACCCATTTGAAATTCAAAGTAGCACAATGGATCCAAATCCAATGCTGCTGGTTTATTCATGAGAAATTTTCTTGATGCTTCTGTTAAAGCTGCTAAGTCATCAATATTATTATAGTGATTCAAATCACTCATTAGTGAGGATTCTAGCATTGTTGGTGTAGCTAAAAACCTTTGAGATTGAGACAGTGGCATTAGCATTGATGATTTTTCTTTCTCTTCCTCTATAAGAGATTCATAATTGAGAAAGGGCTTGTGTGTAGCTGGATCAATCCCTTGCTTCATAAGCTTTTTCTTCAAAAATGAATTCCAAAAGTTTTTTATTTCATTATCCGTTCTCCCCGGTAATTGTGCTGCAATTTGAGCCCATCTGACATTATTTGAAATTATTAATCACCATGTCTAGTGCAAGTGGTTGGTACGCAGTGTGTGAAATTGTTGCGATTGTACTCGGCGAATCGAGTTCGATATCTAATAATAATATAAAAACTATTGTTCAATATATTATTATATGATATGTTACCTATTTCCAAGTAGTTGATGAAGACTAATAATAAGATTCTGTTCTTGTTGTGAGAACATTCCTCTCTTCAAATCAGGCCTCAAATAATTTATCCATCTCAATCTACAACTCTTTCCACACCTTTGCAACCCTGCAATGGATTCATAAAAAGTGAGTATATATAATAACTTGAAAAGTAATGTAAGTATATATTAACAAATATTATACCAGCTAGTTTGGGAACAGAACTCCAAGATCCAACACCAAAGATGGTTATGTAATTGAATAGCTTCTCATCTTCTTCAGGGGACCATAAACCTTTTCTTAGTTTTTGCTTTAAACAACAGGAATGGCGACCCATGAGAGAATGGAGAAAAAGAACAACACTATTTGTTAATTATACAGAATGCAGACTCTGAACTATCAAGTGCTCACTTGTGTTGTGTGCTCTTATATAGTCAAATTAACCGTGTGGTTGTGTCATGTCATTACTTAATTATGAGTTCAAAAATACAGTATATGTATATTATTATATACATGTTTTTGTTCAAGGGTGGTAAAACACATTGTATTTGTGATGATTTTATTTAAAGAGATACTTGAGATTTAAGTTATGAGAGAAAGAAAGAAACCTGTGAAAAGTAAAGCAATCAAGTGGAAATTACGCAAATTAATCAACTGCTGCTTGCTTGAATTGATTGGTTTTTAAGATATCACTGTTTCTATTTTATTTATTTTTCCATGGAAAAATGTACTACAAGTCTACAACGGTTTAAACGTGTGTTTTATAGAGTACACTTTTTTTAACTCAATTTAAAAGTTGATGTGCAAGTATAATAAGAATCTATATTCATTTACTAAAATACTCATATTCGATGTTAATTGATTTAGTATTGCACATATTTTCTTCCATAAACTTCATGCTACAACTGAAAACAATTGTAGCTGTTTGAATATTCAAACACCCCAAATTTAACATAACATATAATCAAAATTGTGAACTTCCAACATAAGAGACTCCAAAGAGAGCAATTATGTTTTCTTCCAAAGAGATTATGTATCATTTTGGTATATCACACAAGATGAAGATTAATCTACACCTTTGCTATTAACCTTCTATCTAGTAGGAATACAATTTGACAGAGACAAAGGAATTGATGACGTGTCTAGTGGGACACATAGTGCATCTAAGGCATCAAAGTGTATGTTAGAAAATTCAAGAAAAGTGAGCTGACCCCATCACGTATATTGAGGAGAGAGGTTGGTAAACACGAGATAACAAATTTTGTTAATTGTTAGTGAAGAGAAGATTCTCTCTTATTGGAGTGAGCATAACTCTCATGAGTAAAAAGAAGTTTGTTTCATTTGTTCAATTTCCCTTTATCATCAATAAAATACACCATCATATGTTGATTAATCTCTCATTAATTCTTATTGTCGCCTTTATAAATTGAAGACCTATCACAATTCCTACCAAGTTGCCAACATAAAGTTTTTATCTGTCGGGGAACTTGCATAGCCCATAATTTATTTCAATCCACTTCAATCTTCCACTCCTCATTATCAATAAATGTATCCATGTAAATAAGATAAGCACTTTTAATTGTATAACCTCCTTTACTACTATATTCGATATTGATTCATGGGATTTTTAAGTTCTAAGAAATACATTTTCAAAATTTTCATCGCATGTTAGTTTAAAAACACTTCATTAATTAAACATTGTTTCTATCTTTTGTTTGGACAATCAACAAGGACATTCACACACAAAGTCGAGTCAAAGATTGATGTAGATGTGATAGCACGTGAATTATTTTCACGACAAAGCCAATAAATATTACAAATGTTTATAGAGGAGCCTTTTCTAGTTTTCCATCTATGATTTTCTTCCTATCTGATTCGGGAAGACCAAATCCTACGCCACACATAACTAGAATTATATCCAAAAGACCATTTCAAGAAATTTTTATTTAAAAAATATTTAACTTTCAATTTTTTTGTTACATAGTATTAGGGTTAGTTAGAAATTTCCAATTGTGCGCTTTGAAAATTACAAGATTAAAGTCAATCATATTATCAATATAATTGATTCTTTGAGTAGTCATTGCACTAACATAACATTCACACTCATCAAAATATAAAAGTTGACCAGAAGTTTGGTCAATTTTTAAAACATCAATAAAGACCTCAAGATTCTTCTTAGTGACGTTAAAAAAAATATATACATCAACATGAAGCACGTAAGTAAGAGTAACAAAAAATCTAACACTACACTCAAAAGAAGCTTCCAATCTAACAACCAACTTAAATTGAACTCTAAATGAGATAGAGAATCACCCTATCTAATACTCTCTTACTAGAAAAAAAACCTAAAGACTTACCATTCATTACAAAAGAAACCTTAGAAGAATTTAAAACAGCAAAAATGTAGCATATGGAAATAGTGTGAAAATCAAAGGTTTTAAAACTTTTAAAAGAAAATTCTAATCCAAGATATCAAAAGCTTTTATTAGATCAAATTTCAAAGCAACATAGTCACCAAAACATTTACTATTTAACTCATTAATAACTTTAGAAGCAAGAAGGATGCAATCAATTATTTGTCTACCTTTTAAAAAACCTCTCTGTTCGGTAGATATGATCTTATTAGCAACAAAAAATAACCTATCAACAAGAACTTTCAAAATGATCTTAAAGATGGAATTAGCAACAGCAATATGACTAAAATGACAACCTATCCGCACCAATATGCTTAGGAATCGAAACCATTAGATTAAAACTAAAATTAAAATTAAAAACCAAATACTTACTTGTCTAATACAATATTTTACAAATTAGTACTAACACCATATAATGTATAACAAAATATATTTAGTCAAGAAATAAGTGTAAATTAAATTATTTCATTAAATAGTGATGTCTTTGCGTATCTTTTTATTTAAAAAGTATAAATTAAATAATCACGAATAAATCAAGTAAAAATGATTTTTTTTCTCTGTGAAAGTAAGAGCTTTTTCCTCAAAGTATGCCGGAAGGAAAAGAACTACAAAGCAACTTTGTTATAGAATCTTAAACCCAAAAATTTTACCTTAACCTAACATTCATATTCATATTTTAATAAAAGTTCAATTTTATCATTTTTAAAATAAAAATTCAATTTTTACATTTTGTGTAAAAATTCAGTTTAATTATTTTTAAAATAAAAATTCAAACTTTATATTTTGTGGCACAAATTATGTTCTAATAAATTTAGTTTGTGTTTCTAAAAATAAATTCAAATTTTTCGTCGAAAAAACTTAAAAAATGTTTTTCATTATACATATTTTGAATTTTTAAAAGCTTGTATCAAAAAACTTGAAACATACTTGTGTTTTAAAAAACTTTTAAGAAAACAAAATGTGTTTTTGAAACACAATTTGTGTTTTGATAAATTCATTTTAAATTTTTTTAAATTCAAAGTTGAACTTAGTAGCGTAAATAAATTATTTTATTTGAAGAAAGAAAAGTAATTTTTATGAAATGTAGAATATAATTATAAATGTAGAGTATAAGTTAAAATTTTAAATAAATGGGCATGACTAACATGTAGGTCAACAAACATAACTAATTTTGACTTATCCGTTTGACTTTGATTTGTTTTACACGACTTAAAACTTAATTTTTAAGTGGCTTTCTAGGATGAAAGTTCAATTAAATTCTTCATCTAGGTTTCATTAATTTTGACCATAAAATTAAATAAGTTTACATAATTTTACTAATCTTTGTCATATTGGATGAGATCAAGTGTCTTTTGCATATATTATTTCTTTCTCTCTCTCATATCAACTTGGACATCCTCACTCAAAGAAAAATAAAAGTTTTTTTTTTCATTAGTATCAGATTTGAATCTCTTTAAATAATTTATCCAAAATTTGAGTTGAATTTTTTTCTTAACGATTAAATGTATACTTTTGCAGCTTTTAATAATCATTAGTTCAACAATCTCACTTGAGTGATATACACTTTCCGATTTATGTTTAATTTATGTAGTCAATAAGAGAAAATGAATGATAGATTTATCTTATTTCTCTATTTAGTGTTTTTTAAGATTGAAACCGTCTTTGTCATCGATTGTAAATCAAGGTGAAGACAATTTTAAACATCGATAGATAGTTTAACAACACTGAAGAGAATACGACGCAAAATAACCAATACAATTATGTTATAAGATATTTAGAGCCTCAATAACAATGAGAGATCATAAGAAAGAGAAAAAAAATGATAATATGATTTTATTTTTTTAGACAAAGAAAAATGTGAATAGTAATTTTATATTTTTATGGTTTAAAAACCCATTTATTTTTTTTTTCACAAAAACAAAGTATGGTGTGTTTCTATTGAAACATTAATGGAAATGAGACTTAAAGTTAGAGAATAGAGAGAAGAAATAAAATAGATTTAATGTCCTAGAGTACATGATAATAAATGTGGTTTCATTAATTAAGATAGGGCAAAATATAAAAATCCAACTCAAACTTGAGTAAAGCATTTCATTAATTATAGTAATCCATCACGCCCAAAACCAATTCGAATCCCCTAAATTTTAATAACGTAGAACTTGAAGTTGAAAAGAAATAACTATTTTTATGGTACCCTTGAACTATCTTCTAAATCAAAAATAAATTATTTATTCACTGAAACTATAATTTTTTTTACACAGCTATCCTAATTAAATCAATATTATTATTGCTTTATTTTTACAAATATTATTCTGTATTACTTAATACTACTTCTGTTCCTAATCCTTAGGTTATTTGAGAAAATTATTTATTTAATTTATTAAGTATATATTTGTTAATTTTTAAAATGTAAAAATTCAAATTTAATACATTTAAATACAAAAATGATTTTAAAAACAT
>JBBPBT010000685.1:3044615-3060344 GCA_037974875.1 Cicer bijugum
ATTTCTAGACAACACCTTCAAGACTCCCCATCAATTTTAAATAAATTTTATAAATCAATTCTTAAAAACTACCTTTTAGTTAGCCTTAATTTTGTTTTTAGAGAGTTAACTTCGCATTCTCTCTAGGTTTTTTTTTATTAGCTAAAAATGATTGTTTTGAGTAATATTTTGATCTATAATCTCTCTTGTGCTTCTTTTTCACTGATTTTAATTTAAATAAAGGATTTCACATAAATTATATATTTTTTTTCTAGTGATTTCATCGTCTCAAATTGACGTTGTTTGATTTTTTTATCTTGGTGCGATGTTATTTTACTTATCATCTTATTGAGGTGTTTGTTTGATTTAGATTGACGATTCAAACTCAACCAATGACTAAATCGTCAATATTGTAAATCCAGATACATGAGTATTTCAATCACTTTAATTTTGTCACATTATTTGTATAAATTATTCTATTTTATGCTATTAACTTGGATTGATATTTTTACATATTCATCATTTTCGTTTTTAATAATGTTGAATTTATATTTGTATCAGATGTATTATATCAATTTAAATGAATGATTTTCTTTTTATGAAAAAAAATATTTATCAATTTTTGTACATCTATTAATCAAATATAGGTGATTTCCTAAATGAAAACTTTGTTAAAATGATATATGGAAAGTTGTAAGATGATAAATTGATACTAATTCTATTTTTATTGTTTATTGTTTTAATTTTTACCGTTCCCTTAAACAGTAAACACATATTAACCGTAAAATACTTCTTTAGTTTTGACAATGGAAAAAAAACTCAACAAATTTTCAAAATATAAAAAGAGAAAATATGATATACACTATTAATATACATAAACTTTACAATAATTCACCAATTAAAACTAATTTTTTGACATTTATTTTTCTAAAACAATTTTAGAATGTGTTGATGTGGCAGTATGATAAATAACTATTAGATTACAGTGTAAAATAAATTTCTATTAAAATGTATAGATAAAATTGTAATTTGTAAAAAATTAGGTTAGTCTATTTTCATGAATTATGTATTTTATAAAAGGTAAAATATATATAGTGCATATAAATTTATGACATTTCGAATTTAATATCTAAAAGAATTCATTCACTACTTTCTATTTTAAATTTGCAGGGACATTTTTTAAGATGAAAATGTTAATTTATTTGTTTTTAAAATAAAGACTAAAATATAAAAGTGAATAAAACTTTTTTAAATTAAAAATGTTTATAGAGTGTTGTAAAATTTTAAGGGTACTTCAAAATTATTTAACCCTTTTATAGAAAATGTTGTACTTTTTTTTCTTGCCTCAGAAAATAAAATTTATGTATCCACTACAGTGTCGATGACAACGCTAATAGTACTCCACCTGTTTCATTGCCAATTTGCCATGATAAAAGACAGCAATTTCACGCAACAGAACAAGTGAACTTATTCATGAATTGTCGATAATGATTGATTATTGATTAATTGTATGCATTTGTTGTAACTTGTAATTGTGATTGTTGTCACTATCACTTATTTAATCCACACAACACGTTTACGTTGTTACTTGTTATCTTAATGTTGACTCAGTTTCAATGGCTTCATTCTGAACTCAGCAACGTTTGCAAGTCCCTGTTGAGGGCGAAGCAGTTACATGTTTGGCTTTTGAAGACCCATCTCTCACAAGACCCTTTTTATGCAACTCAAATCATTAGACTCTATGCAATTAACAATGACATTAGTTCTGCACAGCACGTGTTTGACAAAACTCCCACTCGAAGTGTTTACCTTTGGAATTCCATGATTCGAGCTTTTGCCAAGACTCGAAGATTTGGCAATGCAATGTCTTTATTTAGAACCATGCTTGGGGGTGAAATAAGGCCTGATAATTACACTTATGCTTGTGTTATACGTGCATGTGCTGATAACTTTGATTTTGGTATGCTAAGACTTGTTCATGGAAGTGCTGTGTCTGTAGGGTTGGGACTTGATCCTATTTGTTGCAGTGCACTTGTGAGTGCTTATTCAAAACTTGGCCTTGTTCACGAAGCTTGTAGAGTGTTCGATGGAATTGCTGAACCGGATTCAGTTTTGTGGAACTCGTTGATTTCTGCTTATGTGTGTTCTGGTATGTGGGATATAGGGATTCAAATGTTTAGCTCAATGAGACTTTCTGGGAAAAAGCCTGATGGGTTTACATTGGCTGGGTTGCTTGTAGGTATTGCAGATTCTAGCTTGCTGAGTATTGGCCAAGGGTTACATGGTTTGAGTCAAAAGAGTGGACTTGATTTTGATTCTCATGTAGGTAGTTTACTAGTGAGTATGTACTCAAGATGTAAGTGCATGGATTCAGCTTATACAGTCTTTTGCAGTATTTTCAATCCAGATTTAGTTACATGGTCTGCTCTAATAGCTGGGTATTCTCAGTGTGGGGAGTATCAGAAAGCGTTGATAATTTTCTGGAAATTAAACATGGAGGGCAAGAAACCAGATTCTGTTTTGATAGCCAGTGTGTTGGCTTCTATAGCTCAGACAGCGAATGTAGGACCAGGATGTGAGATACACGGTTATGTTCTTCGGCATGGATTGGAATCAGATGTCAAGGTCTCTTCTGCTCTCATAGACATGTATTCAAAGTGTGGTTTCCTGCACTTGGCAACTTGTGTGTTCAGGATAATGCCGGAGCGGAACATAATTTCTTATAATTCAGTAATTTTGGCTCTTGGCTTGCACGGATGCGCTTCCAAGGCTTTTGAAATGTTTGATGAGATACTTGAGGTAGGCTTGGTACCTGATGAAGCAACATTCTCTGCTCTCCTTGGTGCTTGTTGTCACGCTGGGCTGGTCAAAGATGGCCGGGAGATTTTCCAGAGAATGAAAGATGAATTCAGCATCAAAGCTAGACCGGAGCACTATGTTTACATGGTGAAGCTTCTTGGCACTGCTGGGGAATTAGAAGAGGCTTACAATCTCACTCAGTCCTTACCAGAACCAGTAGACAAGGTCATCTTGGGAGCCTTATTATCATGCTGTGATTCTTATGGGAATTCCGAGTTGGCAGAAACTATAGCTCATCAGATTTTTAAAACTAATCCTACTGACAATGTTTATAGGGTTATGCTTTCGAATATATATGCTGGCGATGGGAGATGGGATGATGTGAAGAAATTGAGGGATAAACTGACAGGGGGTCTGAAGAAAATGCCTGGAGTGAGCCGCATTGAAGGCAGTTATTACTAGTCCTGAAAATTTAGATGCGTGCTGCAAAATTGGTAGACCATAACTGCTGTCAGATATAAAGAGGCATCTCAGAAAGGTCCTATAAAGAGGCATCTCAGAAACATAGTTATAAATATTTATTCTTCCTGTTCATTCTTTGATACACAATTACAATTAGTCTGAAAAACTGTTTTGTAACATAGAACAGTGAACTGTAATCTGTAAAATTACATAAATGAGGAGAATGTCACCTTAAATCTATGTCTCATACACATTAAGAGTAATAGCTTGGGTTTATTGGTTAGACCAAATTGATTGAAATATGTATAGTGAAGGAGCTCACAACAGAGTAAAATGTAACGTATAATATATTAGCCAATCCGTTGAAACAAAGGTTAGTGTAAACTCATGTGTGAGTTGTATTTATTAAATAGTGCAATTAAACACAAGATGAATATGCTTCAGCATAAACTTGCTTTAATGTATCTGTATTGCAGGATGATTTGTGACTGTATATTTCTTTTCTTTTTTACAAATTATACCTCTTAGTGTATTGGCATAAAATGAAACTATCTGAAAATAAACTCAACTACATTTCTGCTTTCAGTGGCAAAACTCAGGTTGTAACCAAGTATTTTCTCATGGCATTTAGAAGTACTCACTTTTTCACAGAACTTGAACACTGCCTCATTTTGGTGCAACCTTAAAGTGTATTTTGGGACACCGAAACCATGAAAGTTGAAATGGAGTGGGTTTTGTCCTTGTACCAGGTTCTTGCTGATGATGTCTGGCTTCATTCATATTTTGAAAATATATAAAATTTATGTTTCATAAATATTCTGGAAGTATACACTCTCTCAGTTTTAAAAATTGATGTTCCAAAATCCAAATGGATCACTGGACTTGCATGAAATTTGTAATTAATATAATTGCTGTTTTTAAATATATAAGTTTAGGTCCCGAAGATTTAGTTCTATTCCAAAGTGAGAGAATGCAACAAACGAAAAAAAGGGAGGGATGCTTTAATTTAAATGATATTGTACATGCTTCTGGACCTTAACTTACTATTTCCAATAACTATTCTGAAAACTTGAGTTGTTTTATTTCCTTCTCTGGTTGACTCATGAATTATGTAATCATGTCCCAAAAATTGATTAGCTGTTCACTCCTGAAATTGCATTTTCTCACAAGATATAGTGTTTATGTTCTAAATCTTGGGAGTGTCCCTCAGATGATAATGATAATCTGTGATTTCCCTGAAGATGCTATCTATTTTAATTGACATCTCTGACAATGTTATTGTTTAATATATTAGCTGTTATGAGTAACCTTCTCTTTCTCGCGTACCATTTTGATCACGAAGTTGATAATAAGTTAAGATATCTGAAATTCAGCCAAGTTTTTTTTAATATGTTTAATGCTTATTCTGAAATTCTGTTGGACGCTGGCTTCATGTTACATGTTGCTGAATGGCCTATGAGAGAAAGTTACATTGTATCCACAAGCTACAGAAATTCTATTGACCAGGTAAGCTTCTAAACCTGAATACATTAATGATTTCATTTGGCTTTTGTAGTTATATATTTTCATTATCACGTGGTATTTGATATTAGCTTGTATCCTAGGTTAAATTTTAGCTGGTATAGGTCTGAGATTTTATCAGCTCAGAAATAGATGCTCACACTGTTGTCTATTGATAAGATGCTTCAGTACATGTACATGAACAAAATTAAGCTTCCACATTGTTGCAAGGTTTCAGAGCTCTGTACCCATAAATATGACGTCTTAATAGATGTTAACCACATGTTGTTTCATTGAATTATTAGATATAATATCCTATTCTTACATAACTTTCTGGACTGAAAGTCATGTCTTGTATACAATGTTGCTTTTGACCTTTTAGGAGACTAAAATTTCAATTATTGATTACATTTTTCTGTTTAAGACTTCAAGCCAACTGTTTTTAATAAGTTTATGATCTATCAGGTAAGATGCAATGATGCATTAATTTCATTCTTGCTGCATCACAGTGCTCTTTTTTAAACACATGTATTCAATGTTTCCGCTATATATGCTGGTTCAGAAGTCAAAATATGTTTTAGTCTCCAGTGACTCAAACTTTCTCGGATGCCTTAAATATGAAATTTACGATATTGAAATGTCATTTGAATTTATATACTAATTAGGACGAAGGAGATAAGAAGAAAAGAAAGCCAATAGAAGTGACACAAAGCAACGGTGGCTTATCGCAGTTAGATTAGATAGATAGATGGAAAAAGGCAGTTAAACTTTATATCGTTAGTCAGTTGAAACAGGCAGAAGAGGGGATTTTGATGTCTGTAACATATACCACCAAACATGGCTCTTCAATCTTACACTTTTCTTCTAAGATTTTGTTCATTATTTTTTTAATATAAAAATGAGTAGTATTAGCATGAGAGTACAAGGGTACTCTAATCCAACACATTAGAGTACAAATAAATTTGATTAATAACGGAACCTCTTGAGATATCTTGGCAAGATTCAGGATGTTTTGTATTAACTGTGTTGTTTTAGTTTCATAAGAGCTTGAAAGACGCACTAAATTTCTACTCAAACTCGTTGCACCTTCCATGAAGCCATATTTTACAGCTGAACATTTGTTTATGCTGTTTGGAATATGAAATGAGTGAACTGATCCATAAGCTACATTATTGGTAGTTTGGTACGATGCTTGTGTGGAACTTAGCTATTTGGATTTGGATGCTCATGTGAGTTTTGTTTTGTTGTAGCAATTTTATTTGAATTGTCAAAGCAGAAATTACCCATGACATCAAGAGACAACAGGTCCTAATGACATGGGAAACATGTCTTCTAGCCTCGTACAAATTCTTTAACTTCTTTCTCATTGTCCTAGTGTAATAGATCGTACACCATTAATAAGGTTCAAGGTTTAAATACATTACTTTGCTGACCACTATAGAGTATAATTAAATGCTGACCAAAAAGTACCTGAGGAAGTAATCTCTTCAAGAATTGATTGTTGGTACTCTCTGAACCTTAGATTTTGGGATGACAATTTGTTTGTTCTTGATTTTATTATGGTGTTGGTGCCAATTTTGATCAATTATGTATTTCCTTGCCTGAAAACAAGCCAAAATTTTCTTTCAAATGTCAGTATCTACAGTGACTTTTCTAGTATGGAACACAATTTGATTCTTCTTGATCAGTATACTAGTGTAGTAGTATTTCAGGCTATTTTAGGCCATTTACTTTGATTAAAATCATCTACTACTGAGAAAAATTGCGCAAGATGTACCTCTTAATCTAATGACTCAGACTTTTTGACCTATGATTTTTCACAGCTAAAATCATCTATGATTTTTATAAAATTACATCTGATTCCATTCCGCATTAATTACATTACCGGCTTAGAAAATCATTTCATTCATAAAGTTATCAATTCATAAATTAGGAATAATAATTTTATTCATATTCCCGGAATTATCCTTACATTAGTTCTTACCCAAATTACTATATAATATTAATATGATAAACATAAACTTACACTTGGAAAAGGAAAACCCACAACATGGTAAACAATTCAGATGCTAAAATTTTTTAAACCTTGAAAAGAAAATATTATATAGACGATTCGACCCATTTAATCAAAGTCAATACATTCTGCTTCCCTTTTTTATCAAATTGATTCCAAAATACACATGCCTGTACGAATAGAAGTAAAATTACATCAAAAGCAATTATTCCCTTCTCTCAATGTGGGAATCTTATGTGAATATAATAACCACGTAAAAAAAAAAAAATGCTAATTCGTTTTAGTGACACCATGAACATTAGTCCTAATGATGCTATTATTGTTACGGTTCTAGTCAAGGAAACATATTTTCCGTCAAGACATATGATTATTTTTCCATACACAATAATGGTTGTCGTGTGACATGTGCACCTTTAGATTCCCTCGTTATAATAATTGATTTGGACGTTCTAATATTTGCTCCTAATGTTGTTACCCTGCCCTTTGCACGTCCTTATCCCTGTTCTATCACGGACTTATATTCTTTCCTAGGCCCAGTGGCCCACCCACAAATTCGAAATTTGAAGAAATAGAAGCATATTAATGCACATGGTAATCATATAAATTCTTTGATACTCGTTATTTATTATGCGCACTGGAAAATAGTTAATGAAGTAAATGTCTTTCTTTTTAATAGATAGTAAGAGATTGTATTGTTTACAAATATTCATTAGAAGTTGCAACTGTTAAAGCAATCCTCTATTTCATTATTTAAAGGGAAAATATATTTATCCCGAATTGCTCAATCACGAATACAAAGTGCTACATCTAAACCAATTATTTACATTCAAAATCATTCAGGTTGTAATATGACGCAGTTACACGGAGTAATAAATTTTGACTTTTGATTTGAGATTGGATGGTTCAGATTACACATAAATAAAACAATTCCTTATATATCACATGTCCATTCATTCTATTTTTAGAAAATACATTTACCAGCTTTATTTGTTTGGTAGAGAAATGTCACTTATCTCTCATTGAGTTTGTTTAAATGATATCCACCGTACCTGTCTATGTTTTTGCAAAATATAGAAGAATCTAACATTGACAAAACAGTAGTCTTTTTTTACAAAATGCAAAACAATAGTTAAAAAGGAACCAAGATTGTAGTTCTGATAGATACTACTGAAGGTTTGTTAGACATGATTGAAGTTGATTATAATTAATTATAAGTTACATAATATTAATCGGAAGTTAGTTATTATCACTGTATAAAGTGTATTATATTTTCGCTGCAATTATTTTTTTTCATTGAATCAATTTAAAAAGACAAATGCTAATTTTAATTTTTCTTTCTTTTCTCTTTCTTTTTCTTTGTTTCATATTCTCAGAAAACACTTTCATTTTTTTCTTCAATCTTAAATCATTCACCAAGATCATCACAAATTTAACTTTGAATCTTTTCTCTATTTTTGAGTTCATCTATTTTCATCAATACAATTATATAAGGAGAAAGTCTAAAGTGTATGTCTCTACACTAACATTGATGAGAAAGCAAGTTCCATTAGCCTAAAGCAAACTCCAAAACAAAATTTTGATTAAAAAATAAATAAAATAGAGATACTTTTAATACTAATAACAATATTTAACTATAATTTTATTTAAATTTTACTTCTTTTAATTTTTTTAGATGCAAAATATTTTGGTTAAATATGTCAATGGATGTGTCTTTTTATAATTGTGAGACATTTTACCTGTTATACTACTCAAATATTTTAATTTTTAAGTCTAAATAATACATGAAAAAGTCAAAAGAATTAAGAGACTTAAAACTCTTGCTTTACTACTTTGAGCCTTAAGTGGCACTACAAGAAATCCATGAATAGGTTGTCTAAAAACTTTCATAGAGGTGCTGCAATTCAACAGCTCAATGAGCTTGTTAAGTAGAACATTTTCTTGGTGCTTTCTTGGTTTGGTTAATTGAAGTGTTAAATTCGACATTTTCAAATGGTTTGTTGTATCAAATACATGTTGAAGTTTCTCATGCACTTACAGCATTTGGTGCAGTAGCGGATCTTGCACGAAATATTTGGGAAAGTCGGAGAGCGACAAGTATTAATTGAAATATTATAATTGAAATTTAAATATTATAATTGAAATTTTTAAAAGTCATATAGTTTGTTTAGAGTATCACACAATTCATACCTAGTAGACAAGTTGAAAAAAAAATTAAAATTTCAATTTTCACAATTCACACAATTCAATCAAATAAAATATATCTATTTTATAATTTTCATCTTTGTTAAAAAAAATCCTTCTTTAAAAAGTGCATCAATTTTTTTATGTTTAAATATCGTGTCACTTCTAAAAAAATATACATATTAATTAAAATAATTTATAATTAAAAAATAGTATTATTTAATATGAAAAAGCTTGTTAATAGTCGAGTTGCTAATTATGGTGTTAGAGTTTATTGATTCGAGATTAATTAGTTTATTTTTCTTTATCATATAGTTTATGTATATATAGATGTTTATTCTATTAATTTTATTATATTTTATTAGTATAAATTCTAAATGAGAGAAAACAAAAATAGATACATAAATGGAGAAGAGACATACGGAAATTACTCAAAATCATATAATTTAAAGATATTTTAATAATTTATCACTATTATTTTTTATAATATATAATTATATATATATATATATATATAAAAGAAATTAAAAAATATAAGGGTATCATGACACCTGCCCGCTCCTAAGAAGATCCGCCACTAATTTGGTGGTATACCTCTTTGGTGGTTTCTATCTATACTTAGCTATAATTGATTTTGTTGTATATGTTTCTATTATATATATAGTAGTTAAAGACGTTTTCATTCTCTATATGCATGCTTCTACTCTCTATAGTAGTTATTAGTTATGCATTTTCATTCTCTTTACAATTCTATCTTATAATGATTAAACTTAATTTAGCATTTCTCTTTTAAGATGGAAATTTTAATTTAGTTTGAGCATTATTGCAGGATCTAAAAGTAAGTTGAAGGCTTTTCAATAAATTGTCCACTTTGATTGTTACCACTTTTTTCAATAATTTTTATTTTTTTATTTTTATTTATGATTTAGCTTATATGATTAGGAATCATATTTTCTAGTATTCACTTACGTTTTATTTATTTTTAATCTTCACTTCCAACTTGTTAGAGGATTGTTGTATATAGTTGAAGCCTATGTTTGGATATCCATGGATACCGCTTGGAAGCTAAGGTGAATTTGAAGGTTTTTTTTTCTTACTACTTTGATTTTGAAAAAAAAACACACAAGTTGCCATTTAGAACGACGACTTCTTTAAGGAAGTCTAACTTTCAAATGGCGACTTCCCCTTGTTATTTTTTTTAAAAATTTCAATTTTTGTTTTTAATTTTTAGTAGAAAATCGCCATTTGGAAGTTGATATTCCTTAAGGAAGTCGCTATTCCAAATGATGACTTGTAACATTGAAAAAAAAAGATATTTTGATAGATTAATTTAAAATAGGCGTATTTGTGTATTTTTTTTTTCAAAAATAGGGTAGTGACAAAAAAAACCCGAATTTAAAGGTTTTGATCGTAAAAACAAACAAAGTGTGAAACTTTTATAAATCATTTATTATTAATTACAAGTTAGTTATAATTACTATTTAAAGTATATCATATTTTTAATTGTTATAATTATTTTTTTTTTAAATATTTTTTTTTTAATTGAACTCTACCCCACTAAATCAAGTGGAAAATGGTAGAGCCAGTTAAGAATCATATACTATTCTATTTTGAAAAAATCATAAACATGCTAAATTGTTCTCCTCAGCCTAACTCTGAAAAACTAATTAACCTTTGACATGACTCTTAGAATATAGGTATAAAAGTACTTCTTATTAATATTATTATGATAAATTATCTTTCGGGAAGCAAGATTGCATAGCCAAAAGTTGATACATATATTTGCTCTAATCATTAGCCAATTTTTATCAATCATAATTCTACCTAAAAAATTTAATCAAACATAAATACAAGGCACAAGCAATCATTTTATAATCTAACAATCACATTCACACCTAAATTTGGAACGCACACAGACATGGACTTTGTGTACTCTCCCAAAGCAGAGCAGGCTCCACTGGTTCTCTCCCATTAAATTAGAAAAACTTATATAAAGAAAAGAAAAAATATATTTTTTCTTGTGGAGCAACCATAGAAGAAAGTTGCTTGAATGATGAGGGACTAGGGAATAATGATACAAAGAAAAAAATAATAATCAAATTACTTTTTGTAGATTTTTATAGTACTTCACGATCGCATATGATTAGGACTAGAGTATATTAAAAAGAACATTTTAAACAAAATTGAAGCTAGCTAAATTATAATATAAAAAATTAATTTAGTTACGTTATGTAAAAATTCTTTATGCGATCAAATAATCATAAATATTAAATCATTAATAACATTTAATTTTTAGCGTAACTATTAAAATTAACATACATAATTAATCTTAACAGGTGGTACGTGAAAATTAAACTAAACAAAAATAACAAAAGCTGAAATTGAATTTTAGTTTTTATAACAAAGAACACACAATTTACAAGTTACAACCAACAACCCCTTTTGTTCATTTGGTTCTATACTCTTGTGTATTACTCTCCCACCAATAATCTCTTCTCACATGTTTGTATAATATAAAGAGTGAACACGGTGGATAAAAAAAATTTACAACTGTTATATATATATATAATATATAACACATGTTTCCACGTGCACACAAAATTATTTCTATAAAAAAATGTTTATCTATAATATATTTTATAAATAACCAAGGAATATATTGAAAGGAAAGATAATTAACTATATATTGAAAATATTCATCTAGTAGAGTCACTGGTTTTTTTCTAAAGAATGTACATGTCATGTCATGTCATGCAATCTCATATATCATCTCATAAAAATTGAATGTCCAATTAAGTAGATAGCAATGTACATGAACAGGGTTTTCCATAGGAAAACTAGTACTTGTTCACTCATGTTCATATATAAACTGATTCAAAATTGTAAACATGATATATGATAATTTAAAACAATATAAATTAATGATGTTTTTGTCTTTATAGTTGATACAATCAGTTTAATACAAAAAAAAAAAAAGAAAAATAGAAATGGAGGAAATCTCTTATGGTTAGGTTCTGCAGCTGCAACACATGGGGTCCTAACATAGATTGAATATTGTGGTTGGGGGAGAATAGGGACTGAAAATCATGATAACTATATGTTGGGAAAGTGATAAGGACTAACTGCAATGGCAATAGCAATGGACCACTTTTCTTGTCATTCATTTTTCTCTTTCAACCAACTGTCACTTACTAGCTTAATTTCTAATTCTTTATTTATATACTTATTATTATAATATTGTATAACAAATATTAGACCCTTCATTACTTCAAATTGACACTTGTAGCAACAACATTGCCACTTATATATAGCAAACAAATACTTGAGAAAAAAAAAAGTTGAAAATTTAAGTTATCTATGCGGGATTGATTTGTATGCAATCAAGCCAAATTTCCCAATTAGATTTCATTTTGGAGCTTTAACATATTCAAATGGAACAAAAGCTTATAAAGCAATGCATGCACATAGTCCCTCTAAATATAAACAAAACAAAAAGGCAATCATATAAGCTGCGTGGCTCAAATATAATTAACCATTAAAGTGGGGTTGAGTATTTCAATTTGCTTGAGTTAAGAGTTTTAGGAATAAAAAGTTGTATTTTGGTGAATTAAAAAAAAATTAAAATTAAGTTTAAATGAACTTTTAAGTCTTCTGTTTATAAGAATTTATGGTTTTATTGTTTATATTTTAAATTTATTGTATTACATAAGATTACCTAAGAATTCTCACTCAACAAATAATTTTTTTTCATCAAAATATACATTCATCTATATCACCACACAAACTAAATTTAAAGCAAATCACGATTTACGTAGATTATCATGTCATCAATTCAATTGTCACATAAGCATCTCCAAAAAAGCTCTTCCACGCATCCAATAAAAAAAATGTCCTCCAAATAATATTTGTTACATCACATTCAAAAATTAAATGGTAGCAAGTTTCAGTTTCTCTAAAACATTAAATGCATGTGGAACAATAGGTATCATTTATAATGCCTCATTTAAGAATAATTTAATTAATTAATTAATTAATTAATTAATTATCATGACTTTAGTGAAATTTTGTTTTCGGCCATTATGTGATAACTTCATATAACTATTGATAACTTGAGTTATAGTTTATCTTTTCCATAGTAGCCATCAAGAAGTAAGAAGAAAAGGATAAATTGGATTTAGGAGGATTATTATTTCTATTCTCTATCAGAAGAAGATTTTATTTTTCATGACTCTTCCATGTGAGAATTATGGATTTCAAAATCTTCATTGCATAGTAGTTTTTTAAATGTGAATCCTTATGTGAAATTTCAACTTACAAGCTCCCAACTTGAATGAGAGATTTACTTTTTTCATAAACTAAAATATACATCCAGGAAGCTAAAAAAATGTATTAAATGAGAATTTCAAATGACTTTATCCAAATCCTCCAGATAATTTATCTCTTTATAATAATTAAAAAAATAATCATCATAAGCATTATTTTCCACTTTCCTTTTAATTTTGTCCACAAACAAGATGAGAAAAGTACCCTTTTCCTTTCTCTCTCCTCCTTCGTAGCATCCACAACATACTCACATTTATAAATAACCCTTTTTATATATGTTTAACACACATACTAGGGCAGATACGGATTGTACCTCATCCACCCTTTACTCGACTAATTAGAGAAAGCTTGCACTCACCTCCGTTTTATAGCGAGTATGAAATTTATGGTTTCATCCATGCCCGCACGGATTTCGGGTTTTTCTGTCTACAGTTGCACCAATTAATATAATAAAATAATTATTATTAGACAATAATTAAATTAAAAATATTTTTTATAGAGATAAAAATTAAAAATATTTTAAAAAATAGTATATTCAATATGTATATGAATATAAATTTAAAAATTACAATAATATTACTTGCAGAGTGTGTTCAGGTAAGGTGTGGTGTTGATATCACCACCGCCAAATTCGTCCTCACCCTCGAATTTTAATTTTGGGAAAAATTTGCATCCGCACTCAATTAAAAACAAGTTTTCCCCGTCTAAATCAATCGGATTCGAATAGTTAACCGCAAGTGCATATTATATTGTTATCCTTAATTTTTAATGTTAGTCATTAATAAGCATCTAACCCCTTCAACCCACCACATCAATTTTTTTTTACTAAATATAACTCGCTATAATTATTGTTCAACAACGCTAATTTATTTTAATATAATTTATTAAGTAAAACTTGCATAAATGAAAGAGAGGGATAAAGCTTACATTGATGCTCTCTTAATAGGGATTAATTTTTTTTCTTCCTATGATCGGGTATCATTTTAGATATATATACATCGATCAATCAAAATCTATTTGACTTGCAGTTTGTCCTCTCAATTATGCTTAATTTAGGTTCGTAATTCTTAAACAATTCTCATTATATGATTTTATGTTTTTTAGAGTAGTTAAAGAACAATCACAGTTAATCAACATAGTTCATTTCTTAGTGTAATCGTTTGAAATATAGAGGAAAATCGTTGTTGAGAGTTTTTAATCGACTATTTGGCTAGCTTTCAAGTTCATCAAGTTGTTGTAATTTTAAGGTAATATTCATACTTCATATCACTAGTTCGATTAAGAGTTTTTCATTATCTCATCATAACACTCTTAGATCTCAATATAATTCTTTTGCACAACTAATATGTCAAGACTTTTGTAATATCTCCTAACACTCTTAGATCTCAATATAATTTTTTTCACAACTAATATGTCCAAAATAATTTGTATGGAATTTTATTTCTAAGTGTCACTTCAACATTTTTGACTTTAGATCACATTCTATTTAGCCACGACTAAAAAAGTATGGCAAAAAACGAAATAGGCAACAATTTTTCAAGTGTTGTCTATGATTTACTTAAAAAGTTATAAAGTACAATTTTTTGACTTCGAATAAAAAATTGTTGTATATTTTGTTATTGGCAACAGTTAGGCCATAATTTTAAAGCATTGTTGTTTATTAATGAAGAAAAAACTGTTGGCTGATGAAATTTAATAGCTACAGATTAAGTGTGGTCTAAAGCTATAAAAAATTATGACCTTAAGTTAGACCAACTAATAATAAGTAGGAAAATCAATATATATTAGGTGGGGTATCTCCACCTACCTAACTCTAGTGGATTCCTCCAGTATTGCACGATCATAAACTCTAACTTTGTTGCTCTAGTAACTTCACTCTTTTCTCTTTACTCGCAACTTTAAACCCAAGCGATTGATTGATTTTTTTGTCTCAATTCACAGTCGCGTTCAACCATTTCTTCGTGTTGTGTCTCTGTCTTCTCTCGCTTTGCTCATCCAAGTGTTCATCTTCTCCCTCTTTGCTTGCTATTTATTCTTTTGTCTGGGCATAGTTTTGCATGTTCCTTTCATGGAAGAACAATGACACCAACAATATTAAAAAAAAAAATATGCAGGAATATGAGTCATTTTCAAAGAAATAAATGAAAGCATATGCAACACATAAAAATTTATTGCAACATTTTGATAACTAGGGACGGCAATGGGTAGGGTTTGGGTAGGGTACTATAGTACCCGTACCTATACTCGGAATTTAAAAAAATATCCATACTCATACTCGTATTCGCACCTTCTTTGGTATCAACTTTAATACTCCTACCTTTACCCTCTAGGTACTAAGTGCTCGTACCCATACCCATTACCTGCACTTTTGTGATTAAATTTAAAAAGGGTAAATACCACCTATAGTCCCTTAACTTAATTTCAGTTAACGTTTTAGTCCTTTATCTTTTTTTTTTTTTTTTTTTCCTATT
>JBBPBT010000685.1:3067248-3087104 GCA_037974875.1 Cicer bijugum
TAAAACCAATTAATATTAATGTTGTAGAAATAACTAAAGGTGGTTAACGTGGTTACAAAATATACTATATTTTAAAGAAAGTTAATTTAAAATATTAAATAACCACTACTAAAAAATAAAATTAGTGACAAAAATTAATGAAGAAAAAAATTAAATCTTTCTCTAATTTCATGGTCATTAAATTTGGTTTATTTAAATTGGAATACTCCTTATACTCTCATTTAAATATATAAACTTCTGTTGCTGAAATTTTTTTGATATAGATAGGATTTTGAGATTTGTTCTTTATTAACAAGTGTAGCAACACTAATTAATTAGAGCATATATTCAACGGTGAATTTAATATAGTTTCATTAAATAAGGTCCACCGTTCCATATTATCTTAAAATAACTCATTTATTTATTATTATTTGTAAATTAATACAAAAAAAGCTAACCTTAATCAAAGTACCGTTCCTCTTCATTAGAGAACAGTGATGATAGTTTGACATATCTCCGATAATGAACTCGTCAAAAATTGAATGTTACATAACTACATCTGACAAACAAATTCATTTTTACTATCGTTGGAGATGATGCTCTTAACAAAGTTTGTACATTTTTTTTGTCTTAATTATATACCTTCTTAAGAGGATGAAACCCTATAATAATATAAAATTCGATCTAGTGATATATCGGATTAAAAATTATTTCAATTAAAAATATAAATTTAATTAAAAATTATTTCAGTTAAGATTTAAATTCGAATTTAAGCAATACTTCGTTCTTAGGTCAATCATTTGATTTATTAAATATAGATTTGTTATATATCTTTGTAAAAAAATGTAATTAATGTGAGTGTATGAGTTGGGGAGGGAATGAGAATAGGAGACATCCCCACATTCCTGATAATATTATTAGATGCAAGGTCATAGTCATTCTTTTCTATTGTACCTCCATTTATTACCTTTGTCTTTTGCATCCATTCCTTCTCCATCCACTCAATGCTGTTTTGCCTTCCCTCTCATATTATAACCTTTTGCCAATTAATAATAAACTTCCACACTCTATCTCTCTATCTCTTTATCTTTCTCTTTCCCTTTGCATATCTCTCTTGCAATTAGGGTTTCCTCTTTAAGAATCTTCCTCCTTTAACAAATCTACTTCTTCATTAGCTAAGGTTATTTTGTCCTGTGAGGGTACAAAGAACAACTTCCAAAGGACTTCACACAAGGATAAAAAAAAAAAGGTACTTTCTGATCAAAGAAACATACATCACAAATAGGTAAAATCATGTTCATGTATAGCTTCCTTCTTTTCTTTATGCATATATTTAGTTCTTTTCTCTGTTTTAGGTTCTTTTTGCTTGACAAAATAGATCCTTTTTGAAAAGATACTGCTTAGGGTTTTGCCAATTTTGTATACTTTTATGATGTAGCCAATATATATAGTTGTGGCAGCCAGATCTTTGGTTAAATTTATTTTATTTTGCAAACAAATCTATATATCTATAACTTTTTTACTTGGTCATGCAGCTTATATATCCAGAAGAAGAAAGATACATGTGTAAAGTTTTGATGTATGCACTAGTGTTTCTATGAATAATGAATAAGTGAAGAAGAAGAAGAAGATAAATCAAACCAATGAACTAAACTTTATATGAGTCAATATTAAAGGAAAAAATTATGAATGGGCTTCTTCAAGTTGAAAATTAAGAACTCTTGGTTGAATTTTTCTCTCATGTATTAAAAAAGATAGAGAAAGTAAAGAAAAAAATATATTTAAAAAATAAATAAAAAAGTTTAGGAAAGATAAAAAAAATATAAAAGATAGTCAAATATGTAATATAATATAAAAAAGTGAAAAAACCATCAAATTTATTAAATAAAACCAGCCATCAAAGTAAAGTCTCATGTACGTGTGATGTATATGTGCTAGGTAGGGAAGGATCAATGTAAGTGATTTTAGGAGGGATGCATCATATAAAGGCTTGAAGGAGCTATGATATATTATTTTTTATCAATGAGGGATCTATAAAAAAAGTTTAGCTTAATTATTACAAATTAAAAACTTATAATCTTTCAATATTTTTATTCCTAGTAGTATGATCAAATAAATATTAATAAAAGAATGAGATGGGAAAAGAAAGAGATGAAAAAGTGTAACTGAAAATTAATTATTAGATCTGATAGTCTTTAAATTTGAGTGACCATTGAGTTTCATAATAAATTAAACTAAAACTAAAACTGATTACTCCCCCTAATTAATAAAATATAAACAAAAAAAATGTATTAGTAGAAATAGTTGTATTTTTTGGTTAAAAAAAAAGTTGGAGAAGGGAAAGTTTGTGGATTGTATAAGTATTGTTTGATTGTATGACAGGTGAAAAAAGAATGGCATCATCAAGCTCTTACAATTCACCATGTGCTGCTTGCAAATTCCTGAGGAGGAAATGCATGCCAGGTTGCATATTTGCACCGTACTTTCCACCAGAAGAGCCTCAAAAATTTGCAAACGTTCACAAGATATTTGGTGCAAGCAATGTGACTAAGATCCTCAACGAACTCCTCCCTCAGCAGAGAGAAGATGCTGTTAATTCTCTTGCTTATGAAGCTGAGGCTCGTGTTCGAGACCCCGTTTATGGTTGTGTTGGTGCTATCTCTTTCCTTCAGAGACAAGTTCAAAGGCTTCAAAAAGAACTTGATTCTGCTAATGCTGATCTTCTTCGTTTTGCTTATAATGATATCTCTCCTTCTCCTCTCCCTCCTCTTCCTCTTGTTGTTCCTAATTCATTTCATCAACAATTAATTCCTCAAAGAGGCTTTACTACTACTGCAAGATCATTTGGTAATGATCATGGAAACGCTTTTTACTCTTTTCCTTATTCTATTCCATGGAATGATACTTCTGAGGATATAAATGGAGGTGTAGGTGGTGGTGGTGGTGGTGGAAATGGAGGTGTAGGTGGAGTTGGAGGAGGAGGAGGAGGAGGTAATTTGTGAATTATGAAATCATATTCATCTATCTATCTATCTAGGGTTTGTTTGAGGCATGAAGAACTGCAATTTGTTATTTGATTATGGTATGGTATTATATATGTCCATCTATGGCTATGCTATGTATGTAGCCTTAGTTGGAGTCTTGTGGCTAGTTCTACTATTTTGTGCTTTTTTTATTATGTAATAATTTGAAGGCTTTTTCATTTTTGTATTATTGTTGTCTAGTAGTTGATGAGGAAGTGTTGTTTAAAAACCTAGCTAGTGAAGTGAAAATGTTACGGTAGGTCTGAATAAGTTGGTATATAGGGCATGTATGATGTATGTCTACTACATATATATCAAACATGTAGTTGTGTTTTGTTGTGCAAACTCAAACTCATTCATCTATAGCCATGTGCAGTGCAGTAGTGTAGTGTGTGCATGCGGATTCACTTCACATTCTCTCTCATTCTTGTTTTTCTTTATCATTAACAATGGATTAACTATGTTGTTAAAGCCTTCTTACTCCTACTTATCCTATATATTCCTCTTATTAATTTATTCATGGACCACCATTTTTATTTATTACTTTCTCTTTCTTATTGTCACCACCAATTATTTCATTAATATTTGCTTTCCTTTTCTTAATTATTTACTAGAGTAGGTTAAGTTAAATCTGCATATATAACCATTCATTTATTACTTCATTAAACATTCATGATGTTTGAGTAGTTCAATTGATTTGAACTAAGTTAAAAGAGTTAGAGTGATTAAAAGACTAAAATTCAAATTTCATTTACAAAAAATATACTAAGTTACTTTAATTTGAGTGAAATATAAATAAAAGATAAATTAAAAAATTAGTGTTCGGTCTAAAATTAATACAAAATAGTGAATATACTAATCTTTAAACTATACTTTGTCTTATATTTCATTTAGAAATGTGTATCAATTAATATACTAATATTTCACAATTCAAAAATTTCAAAAATTAAAGGCAGTACATAAGTGTGGGGTGAGTGAGGAGTTGTTGAGTTGATTATTGGCAAAATGTCACAATCAAAGACACATAAATTAACAAAAATTTATAGATTTGGCTGGATGATGATGAGTTCAAACTCCAAAGTATATATTGTTAGTCACTCTCAAGTCTCAATCTCATATAGAACTTTTCATGTAAAAAAGTCTGTGTAGCTATCTACCTGATGATGTATGTGTATATAATAAAAAAAAAACAAATTGTTATTAGTGCTTCTGCAAGGTTTTTTTTTGGGGAAGGTGTTTGAATGATGAACTCAACTAACAGGAAAACGAGCAGTGATATTTCTGAACCAGTGTGTCTCTATCCAAAACTTGTTTTGAATTGTAGTTTTCATCATGTACTGAGAAAAAGGCATGAGTGTGAGATCATGAATTAAATTCTACCTAGCTAGTGAAGAGAAACTCAATAAAATAAAATGTGCCAAATAGTGAGAGCCACAGTCACTATCCCCAATTAATACAAAAAAGTAGCTATAGTATAGCAGGAGTTGTTGTTTTTTTTTTGTGACACTTGCAAGAAATGTAGCTACCTATAGCTACACCTTTGAAACTGTTACTATCAAACTTCAACACACTCAACCCCAAACAATGTTGCAGTGAAAGTGAAACAGTGACATTTCTCTCTTTTAAGAACTGCACCTACATTGACAACAACTATTGCATGCATGAAAATACATAAATTTCATTTTGATGCTTGTAAAAAATAAATAAATAAATATTTATATTTTGCTTACATAATTATAAATCATTTTAAATAATAACAATAATAGATACACCAAAAAATTTAAATGTCATTCATAACTATTAAATTATTAAAAATACTTAATTTTTATTATTAATACTGTCTTTAAAATCATATCCACAAATGATTGTGATTTCTTGAGATAAGAATTAAACTAATAAACTTAAGATAAAATTCTGAAATTGAGGGCAGCATAGAAAATTAGGGTTAGGGTTTTGTGATAACTCCTCAAGCATTTGGTCTCGAAGTTCGGAGAAAGAAAAGTAGTAACAGAAGCCGTCATTTGAATTATACTCCTATGATGTTATGAATTTAGGTAGTGATATCACATCATTGAATTATTATCCTTATTTTCTTCGATGATTTGATTTAGTTTGTCACTTGTACTAATGAACATGAACATATGAAACAGAGAAGAGGTAAATGGTGACAGCGTGACACATTTGTTTTCTCTCATTCTCAAACAGAAGCAGAAACTGTATACACAAAAATAATTAAGAATGAATGATGTCTCTAATAGTAGTATTAGTAGTAGTATACATGAATATGAGGGAAGAAAAACAATACTGACATACAGAGTCTCTGAGAGAGGCATTCCTGCTGACTCTGCTTTCTTTCTCGAGATCACCAAATGCCTCGACTTTATCTTTTTTGGAATTTTTACAAAACCAAATCTAATTGCTCATCAACTTTACCTCAGAATATCTACCTTATATCCGTCATGTCCCTTTTAATAATCTGTACATATAGTATTTCACAGTTTTCAATTTCATTAAATTTTTTAATTAAAATTAAGCTAATTATTGCAAAGGTGGAAAATAAGTAATAAGCAGGGTACTGTTTGGGGTCAGAGAAAAAGTGAGTATGGGATTCTGAACTTGTTGTTCTCCTCTGAATGAAATGAAAAATAATGCTATGCTATAGTTATAAAAATACTCACTCACTCACTAACTCGCTCACTAACTTACCTGCAAGACGTGGAAAAGAAGCAAGGGCAGGTGAAAATTGACAGAGTTAGGTTATTAAGATTTTAGAAGAAGTAGAAGAAGAAGAAGAAGAAAAGGACAAATTAAATAAGAGTAAGTAACATCATGTGGGTGTGAGAGGGAGGGTCCTAACAAATTCACAAATATGGGACCACAATATGTATCATTTTTCATCTTCAACTTCTTTTCTTTTCTCTCTCATTCAATGTTCATCATACAATCACTCTTAATGCAGTCAAGAGAGACAAACAACTCTATTGTCATGCTAATAGTTTTTCAGTACTTATTCAGACAACTATACGTGTAACTTCCTTTGATATGTCAACTTCATTTGTGTCTACCCAAAATATTCCCACTTTTTCATTTCAATCACACACCCAAATTCATCCCCACTCATCTCAATTACCACTACTACTTCTTACTTCTCTTCCATTATTTTACTTCCATCTCACTCTCAGCCATTAATATCAACCCTTTTCATTTTTTTCTTCTTATGGAATTTTATACTTCCTCCTATATTTTTTATAAAAGACATTTCAGTTAAATTTTAGTCCATAAAAATTTATCTATTTAATTTATATTATGAACCACATATATTATTTTTGTTGAATAAATTTTAATTGAATTGTCTCTTATAAAAAAAATCAGGAGTGTTATATATTTTTAAAATAAAAGTTTGAAAATTTAATTAAATATTAATCAACTTAATCTTATTTTACATATTAATTTATACGATTTATTGGATAGGTGAATAGATGATCAATTAATTTGAACTAAGGATTTAGAATCAAATATCTCAAATCTAAACTTAGGTAAAGAAAAATAAAAGACTTAACTAAAACAAAATGTTTAATCGGAGACAGCCCCTTAAAGTTTAAACTACAAAGACCTAGCCAATTGAAAGTTGAGAGGATTGAGAAATATGGTTGCTTGGCACATGCACAAGAGTTCTAGAAAAAGTTTAAGTGTCCGAAGACCACTGCTTGCTTTTTACCTACACATTTTCTTTATGACCCTTATTACAATATATTTAATGCTAAAAGTTGTTTGTGTATAAGATTTCCAATGATGATGGCCATGATGGCAACCACTACTTCTGTTCTGAACAACCTATGATTATGGGTGAAAGAGATACCCTAATTAATTTCATTCTTTCCTTTCCCCTTTTATTTATAAATCAATCATACAATGGCTTTTCATTTTTCTCTCTATAATTTCCTCTTATATCTATATTTTTCTGCCATTCAAACTTTAGATAGCCGTCCATCGTTTAAAACGCATGCAATTTCTTATACATGGATATTGTAAAAGAATCATGAAACTAAATCTAATAATGCTGAAGTTGTTCACACTCTTACCATCTATGTTTATTATAAGTAAAATGATATTAAATTAATAGTTGGATTAATTTTCTCAAGTTTAAATTTAAAATTTTAGAGAAAGATACAACACTATTTGGATTAATTTTCTCAAGTTTAAATTTAAAATTTTAGAGAAAGATACAACACTATTAAAATAATGGTAATCTAATTTTAAAAAGTCAATTTTTTTCTTTAGCTAATGTTTTTGAGTCTCTATGACATATACAAAGATATATTATATCCCTAATTTATGTCACGTTCAGAGATTATGTAATACTTTTTTTAAAATAGAAAAGTTTAATGTTTATATATATATATATATATATATATATATATATTTATGTCAAGTTACAAGTCATTGAAGTCCACTCTAAATAACAAAAAATTGACGATAACATTGATTTAAAATTGAATTAGCGTCATAAGTAAGACATATGAAGTTATCTTATCGTCAGTTAGTTTGAATCAAATGTGGCACTATGGTCATAATTAACACGTCTAACACTAAGATCAATTTATTCATGGTCAATTCTTCAAATGATGTAGCGTCACAAAAGCTTACGATAAAATCAACAACCTAAAAGTCAACTCTTAACATCAACGTCAATTTAGAAGAAATACTTCTCAAAAAAGTTCAAATGAAATATTAGTAATGTGAAATTGGTCGACGCTACAATATAATTGAATGTTTTTTTTTTACTTACTCCTTATCCTACATTTGATTTGAAAAAAAAAAAAACAAGAATACTCCATCAAATAGTAGATACTCACTTATTATTATCATTTATAAAATCTCAAGCCAATTATAGTACACGGCTTGAAAAATATCCAAGAAAGCCATTCTTAAATATGAGAGTTGCAAACAATCATTGTGAATTGAAATAACTCTTTTTCTTTATCACCACATATTTGATATACACAAGGTAGTTATACTACTGTAGACTTAAATAAATTAGACCAAATACATACTTTGGTACTTAATTTCTGATGAAGTAAGACTAGTTAGGAATCCTGACTTTGATCTCAACCGAACCAACGTGATCCTTTTCTTTCATCTCCTCAATCTTAGCCACTGCCCCCTTCCAAACCCGCCTATTCTTCAAACTCCATTAACAACAACTCATCTCAATCCTCAACAACTTCTAACATCTCATCCTCCCCATCTGTACCCACACAAATACTGTTATTAACCCCTACATTCCCAACTCATCCATGTTATTTGTTTAATTTTGTTCCAACAATGACTCATGGACAAATGGAAATACGTAAAGAGTTTCGAAAAACTTTTAAAAAAATTAATCTATGCCTCCGAAATTATTATATAAGTCGTTCTCTTTAAGACGTTTTGCGGTAATGTCCAAATTGTGCAAGGCATACTATCAATCACGAAGCCCCCAAGATAAAACAGTTCAGATACACTGTCTCAGAGTACTACTGCAACGTAGAAAACCGTTCTAGAATTACATCATCAATATGACAGTTAGATGGTTGTCACTTGTAATATGGTACTATGACCACTCAAAAGAAAAAGAAGAAATGAGTAAGAAAGGGGATGGAGAGAGAAAAGCTTCAGATTCAAAGAGCTTTTGGTATGTTTTTCCAACTGAGAAGAACCCTCTATTTATAGAAAAATCTGCAATTGGATTATAGGAGAAAAAAACTGACCCATTAGATTTGATACACTAAACATGTGCTCCAATCTGATTGACCACCAAAACGTGGTTGGGCAATCACAGATGTGTGAGACCAAAGATTAGTGATTTGACTGAAGAACGGACTATATCATATGTTAAATGTTGACTCGGTAGAGGACAATTACTAATTAAAGTATCAATAAGAGATAAAAATGTAAATTTCATTTAATATAAAATAAATAAATAATTTATTAATTTTTCATATACTAAAATAATACACCACTTAGGTCAAGCTCAAACCCAACCGAGTTAACCCAATTGGCGGCGTGCGCACTCTTGTAGTGGTCAATTTTGCGTATGTTCTTCCTTCTTTACAAAATTAGGGTTCCTCTTGGGGCACACCCCAAGTTTCATACCTTCACCTTATAAACACTACTAATGTCTGATATACCTCATATGTTGGACTTCCTTATTTTTCAATTCACAACAACATTAGCTCTCATTAATGTCATCATTATTTCCAAAAATCTTCCATTAATATCATCAGCATTTTCAACAAAGTATGATGCATTGAACTTGTTTATTTAAATCATACTACATCTCATATCAATCATAAGCACAATATATATCAACATTTTGTCTATGTCACACTACATATATAAAGTGTGAATTTAATATTTACGAGCTCGCTCGATTAGTCTTATTTTTGTTGGCGACGTTCTGGAATGATATACATTCTTTAGTATGCTCGAAGACCAGTTCATTTCTTATAGAATGAGAAATACAATAAATGAGATTTGAATTGTATTTTACTTTAAAATTGAAAGTGATGAAAATAGAGCAGATAAATGAAAAACACATAACAATACAACCAACTTATCATAGTTCACCGTCAGCATAGTAGTTACGCCCAATCCTTTCAAACTGGATGATTTACTCCACTAATTCACTAAATGAATCACAACTCATTGAACACCTACTAGTCAATCTGACTATGTTCAAGTCTTCTCAACTTTATAGCTTAATACAGTTAAGTTGTTGAGGAATGCAACTACTATTGATTAGGTTACAAATACAATAGATTTAAGGGTTTTCTGAATAATTCTCACAAGTGGGTGTATCCTAAATTTTCGTATCAAATATTCAAAGAATTAATCCTTGTAATGGATTATGCGCATCTTGATTCATAGACAAAATGAGCAAAAGATATTATGATTAGAATACGTTACATAATTCTTCAGACAAATAATGAATTCAGGGTGTTGAATAGAGGATGCACAAATTTGTTTTCTTTAGAGCGTTGACTTTTCAAAGTTTTGACTTTTTAGAGTGTTTAATTCTATCACAACGTTGAATATCAAGAGTGTTGACTTTTTATCATAACATTGAATTTTCATAGTGTTGACTTTCATCTTAATCAATGTTATGATGGAAGTCAACACTGAAAATTCAATATTATGAGATTATCATTTGTTTGTTGTTGTCATAAGAGCTAAACCAATCAGATCATTGCTTGTATTAACATAATCATCATAGGCGCGTTTCAAAACGCGTTCATCAAACTTAAAGTACGAATTTTAGAGCGAAGTTTTTATGTTCCTTTAATTCAGTCCAAATATGAGAGGATGTAGCGTAAATTTAATCAAAATAAACTTAATATGAGAACTCCACACTTAAACAGAGCATTAGTGCTTTAAATTGTTGCTACAAAATAATTTTGCTATCATAAAAACAAGTAAGCATTCAAATTTTTTAAACCAACTTGGTTGTAACATTGTTTTCTCGCCTTTGTGAGTCTTTTTGTGGCATTTTGTTCAAAAACATGTTTAATAATATCATCATTTCGAGAGTCCCACGACACCTTCTACAAATAATAAAAAGCATAGAATTTTAAATTTATTTAAATCGAGTCACAATTTTCTATTGGACAAATAATTACTTCAAAAATTTCAAATCAATCTTTTCTAATTGTCTCGGTGGTTGCATTGCTAGGAATAAGCCTATAAAGTATTGAAAGAAAAAGAGTATTGAGTTAATAAAAATTAGGCTAAATTACATTCGTTGTCATTTAACTTAATTTCAGGTAACGTTTTAGTCATTTATCATTTTTTTTTAGTTAGTCCTTTATTTTAATTATAAGTGACAATTTGATATTTTATGTTTTAAAATTTCAACAATGTTATCCTTTTTTGTACAAAAATTCAGAAGAAAAAAAAAACATCAAAATTTTCAACCAAAACCCATAAAATTAATAATCATCTTCAATATAATGCAAATTTTATCAAATTCATAACTCAAATATTCAAATACACTCATATTTTCATCTCCAACAACATCAAATAAAGAATGAAAATATGAGTTTATTTCAAGATTTAAGATATGAATTTGATTAAATTTGTATTTTATTGAACATGATAATGAATTTTATGGGTTTTGTTTGAAAAATTTGATGATTTTTTTGAATTTTTATAAAAAAATGACAACATCGTTGAAATTTTAAAACATAAAATATCAAATTGTTACTTAAAATTAAAATAAAGAACTAAAATGTTATCTAAAATTAAGTTAAAGAACATTTAGTCTAAAAATTAATAGTACATGGGTATTAAAAGAACTAGAATTGATTGTGGAAACAATTGTTAACATTCACACAAATTAGAAGCCTGCCATGATTGGAAGCAAATGTCATAATTCTTAATGCTGCATAGACCAATCATCAAGGTTTATACTGTTCCACATGTATTACAAAAAACATTAAGCAGAACCTAATCACAAAAAACGCAAAACATAATAACATTATCACCATTTTTGTTTCTCAAAAATCCCACTAGGTGAAATTAAGCTATGGAAGTAGATGTACTCATGCACATGTTCTCTGCTTCCCTTGAAATGAGAGGAAACCAACAAACAGATCCAGCTACTTAATCAATACTCCACACATCCAAGGCAGGTTCTAGGACTCAAATACCATTGAACAATGTTATATAGTCTATGCTGTTTGATTTCACATTCAGCCAATTCCTTTCTATTAATCGTTTACATTAAAGTAGCTAGCAGTTCATTTTCATTAAGTAAAATAATCATTATACTAATTGTTTAAAATCTACATTATCAATAAAGTAGTAGTATATAATCAACTTGAAAATTAAGAAGGGAAATTACCAAGTTCCATTAATATCTATAAAAGTATGATTGAGATACAAACATTTAACAAGCCATTTAAAATATCAATCATTTATCATGAATAATAATGGCACGAACAATAATCACACTTTAGAAAAACACAAAAAAAGAATATCAAAGGAAAAGATCTAAACAAATTCAAAAAATATTTTGTAAAATTAAAGAGAACAAAAACTAAATTACGAGAAAATGTAGAATGTGAGGACAAAGTGTAGAAGTGCTTATCATATTCCTCTATAATTAAGGTAGGTTTTGGTATAACACAACATAGCATCTAAAGAGGCCCAAAATGACAAGGGCCCTTCATCAACTGTTTGTTTGTTGATCGATGTTAGACCACTGACTCACTGGGCTTATCAATTTAATCATTTCGTTTAACATAAAAATCCATTTTTCAATAAAAAAAATTGAAATAAAAACTAAAGTGATTCAATTTATTTTCTTCCATATAAATTTGAGTTTGAATCTATGTTAAAAAAGATATCTACATCTATTTTTCAAAAATTAGATATTCATTTGTCTGTATAATTCGTTAAATTAAGGGCCTGAGTTAATGAAAATGATTTAGCAAAATAAACTTACTTAAAGTGGTTCATATCTGCGGAGCTTAAAGATTAACTAGATTAAATTTAAAGATTATCCTCTTTATTCATTTAACTAGTGTGAGTATCAATAGACATTGTGTGCATCAATACTCATGAATGACCAAAATTATGTTGTCGTTCACTTTCCAACACACAGAGAAACAGAGTATTATGTCTGAATACTCTGAATTAAATATTTATTAAATAGGTTTAATTGCATAAAATCTTCCTATTTTAGTTGAATTACAAAAGTAATTTCCTAATTTTATTTCTCTCCAATTTTGGTTCTTAAACAGAATTTTGGTCTAAAAACATGATGAAATTTTATTTTTTTGAAGCCGTATTACATCATTTATGATTATAGATTTCAAGTAGAATTGTTGTACCACGAGATCTTGAGGCATATGTGACTTAAAAAAATGGGGGGAAAAAATTAAAATTTTATCAAATTTTAAATCAAAATTCTATTTGAAGAACCAAAACTGGAGAAAAATAAAATAGGATAATTACTTTCGCGATTTATCTAAAATAAGATACCAAAACTGCAAAGCATAGAAAATATATTACCAACAACAAATTTCCACTAGAGAGACTGAATGGTAGATAGTCTGTCTACAAATTGGTTAAAATTTTCATCAGTATCCAACAAGCTAATTCTTACATATTGTCTGCCAGCCCCAAAACGATTTCCACTTCTTGTTAGGATGTTGTGTGCTTTAAATAACTTTTCACAATCTTCCACATTTCCCTCACACTTCAACCACACAAAAGCTACAAAATAGGCATATAATAATTAATAAATACATAAATACTTTCAAATAATTAAAAATTAAAAGTTAGTTGAATGTAAATTAATTTATATTTAAATATATATATATATATATATATATTCAGTTAAAATTAAATTGAATAATAAATTTTAATATAAAAAAAATCTATTTTCAATTTTCAAATTAGAATAAATTTTGTGGACAAAATTATTTTTTCTCGATAGTATAAACATTCAAAAATCAATTTTATACCTTTAGAATTAATTTTAACTATTTCAAAAGTGGTGGTATAAAATTTATCAATGGAATTAAACTATGTATATATTTAATTACCTGGTTGAGGCTCCACCACTTGATTGAAAAAATTGCAAAAAGCAGGAGAAAATTGTGGCAAACTAAACAATTGACTAGACTCCACTACTTCTCTCAGCTGCTTCCACCTGTTTGCCATGAGATTGTGGCTGAACTTGAAGAATGACTCTCCCTCTTGAGAGTTTTCTTCTTCACAGCTATCAGAAACATCCCTTAACACCTTAGCTGCTCTTAGTTGTGAATCCTTTGAGACTCCTATTGTGTTCAGCTCTATGAATTTGGTCATTTTCTTTGCTACCTCTTTGTCTTTCACAAGAGCCCACCTAAGAATACAAAGTTGACCCATTTCTTTACTTTTTCATGTCTAATTAACTAAAAAATTGCATGCCTAATAAACTACTATATTTTTCTTGTAAGTTTTTTTGTTTGATTCCATACTCAAACATTCCTATATGAAATTGTACATTAAATTTAACATACGTGATCAATTTTTTAAAATTTTATTATAAGCAAAATTTGAAATTTCAAGCACTGTTTAATAGTTATAAACATTTTAAGAAAATTTTGTAGTATATTATATTTGTATATTGATGTTCTAAAATTGTCATTTAATAAAATTTTAGTCAAATAACGACACCAAAAAGTAGTAAATTAGGGACATGTTGATAAATAAAAAATAATAATAATAATTAATACATCAAGTAATTATATTGATAGACAATCTTTGTAAATGAAACTTTAATTTATGGACATAGTGAATACACATTTCTATTGCTATTAAATTGTGTAATTAATTACTAAGACTTTAAAGAAAGAAGTTGAGCACAAAAAAGTAATTTAAGAAGAAGGCAGTACTATTTACAGCATGTTTAAATTCAGTAAGAATTTGAGAAAATCACGTTATGCTTTATAAAAAAGATGCAGATAATTAATGTGATGATATGGATTGTTAGTTATGTAAGTTAATTACCCTATGCGCATTCCAGCATGACCAGTGGTTTTTGAGAGAGTAAAAAGAGTTAGATCATGATCAGCAGGGGAAGATATAGGAGTGTATTGGGGCCAGTAATAGGCAAGATCATGAACCAGTAGTCCCTCACTTCTGTTGACCTTTGACCTTCTTATATGTCCATCTGGATTATTTGGTGATGTCACCACCTCTATGTACGGACCTTCTTTCTCATAACTATCTGCATCCCCTCCCCATTTGTATAGTCCAGATTTCAGGTAATCTGTCATTGATGGGTATGACTGTCCCATTACAAATTGACACATAGCCATGTCATTCTATTATTAGCCTCAAATATTATACTTGGTAACCTTTTTTGTTTATTAGTTCAACAACATATATAAATACCACTCTAAAAACAAATATACAGTATCTAATATTTTTGAAAAGGATAGATGTAAATAATATTTTATAAAGTCAATGACTCAATTTGGTAGCACATGCAACCGTCCAACAAAGGTAGAACAAGTATCATGTGATCAGGTGCAAACATGGAAAAATATGAAGACATGGAGACAAGAGAAACAGCGAGAAGGATTAAAAATTAGTAATAGTATATATATTAGGAAGCAGAAAATGAATTGAAGTATATAAATACAAATACATTGAATGCAATTATAATTAAATATCCCTTTCATAAGAATCTCACATGGACTAAAAATAGACAGGGAAATCATAATAATGAAATGATGGTTAACATAGAGTTATGGAAAGGGATACTGACAGAGTAATAGGGAGAGGCAGAGACAACATTGATTGGTTGAGGTGAATCTTGAGGGGAGAGAGCATAGAGTGCAGCAAGAAAAAGTTGAGAGGAACCTGTCCCTACAACAATGTGACGACCTTCAGTGACTGCATTACCGACCAATGTGTGTAACCTGACAACCTCCTTAGCAAACTCTGTTTCCAGAAACCAGCATATGTTCGACACATCCGAAAAATAACTCATTGATTGCCATCCTGTTATTGTTATCGTGTTCTTCTCACCCCTTTGTCGCCAAAATCTTTCATACACTGTCGGATCCCCGCTGCATAAATATTATATTATTATTGTTATTATTATTATTATTATTATTATTATTATTATTATTATTATTATTATTATTATTCAACTCAATTCACAGTATGTCTTCTAATACAAACAAATATAAAATAAATTATCTCTTTCTACACTCTTCTCTACCTGTCAAAAATAAACCATAAATTCACTGATTTATTTCTATATATAATAATGTTGGTATTTGACCTTATATAATAATGTAATATAAGGACCGTTAGATTTAGAAAGATAAAAGATCTATTTTTAATCTAACGGCTCCTAGAATTGTTGCATTGTGATATTGTTAGAGAGATCCATAAAAAAATGATATGTTTTGCAAGTTTTAAAAATATGTGTTTTAAAAGCTCGACAAATTATGACTATTTTTGTGAGATATTATCTCTACCTCTCGGACATATGCAGTACAATAGACCCTACTTGTAGTGCCAAAATGTACCCTTGCATAGGAAAAAAAATCTCCTACCTCTGTAACTGAATCTTCGTGAGTAATAGGACTAATAAACAATTGAAGATGTCCCATAAGGGGCATTGAGTTACTAATAAACAAATAAATGCAGCATCCCACATGCATGTACCCCGGTTACGGGAAAGAAAGAAAAATAAAAACTGAAGTGTCCACATGCATGAGGCAAAGAATGATTCTATGTTTGAATTTACAATTATATCATCATGGAGGTGGATTTCCATTTATGAATCACCCATTATATAGTGCTTATACTTATGACTCCTGATTTCATACAATTCATATGGAAATGGAAAAATCAAAATTAAATCATAAAAATAAAAACAGAAAATTAAGGCTTTATACAATTGAGTGATTCACAATTTGGGCGGCGGAAAGTACTCAAAAATAGAAAAGCTTATTTTCGTTTGAGTGTATAACTTTTAGGGGCGGCAAAAAGTTCTTAAAAAAAACTAATGTCACTTAGACACATCAAAGAAACACTTCCATCATAGTTTTATATTTTATGCTCACAAAATAAAATCTTCATGCATATCACTCTACCAACTTATTTTGTATTCTTCCAACTACCAATTTCATGCACCAATTTATTTTCAAGTGATCTTTAATTTTAAAGTTTAAGTGAACGCTACCTGTTTCTATAGTTAAGACAAATACTCAATTTTAGTATATTAATTAAATATTTGATTAAATTTATCAACCTTGCAATAAGGTTTTCCTTTGTTTTGTTAAGTGTTTGTGGTTTAAAAAGTAAAAAACACTCGTTATAAAATATGTATATAATTTTCTGCTGAAGTGGGAAAGATAATTATAATAGTAGGTCTAAGTGAGAGGGTGGGCTAATGTACATAATGATTTTGATATAAACAATGTGAAAATTGAGTACCCCGCTGATAGTGCTGGTTATTGGTGCTAGCTAGTCAGTGTTATACTACCCTACTTGACTACTCCCCTAGCTATCACGGTACCTCCAATGTTTGGGGCTTCAAGTGGAACTATACTTCACCAACTAACTATTATGGTAGATATTTTCATAGCTCTTATACAGTAAACCAAAATTGTTTCATTCTCCTACACAATACAAGATTACAAGTCGTATGTCCAAACTTTTAACTTGACCATTTTTATTCTTACCATATAAACAACTTTATTAATTCAGATGTATCCAATAAAATTAAAAAATTAATTGTATTTCGTCGTACAATATTCAAACAATAGAATAAAATATGTGTCTCATTGTATTCCATTCTATTTCATTCTCTTCGGCTCCATTACTTCTAAATTATCTAAACTAAGCCTTAAAGTTTAAAGTAAATTTTAAATATTGATACATTATGAAGATGTTGCGGCATAGAATGTGTCCACTCTTCCAAACTTTGACAAGAAGCTTATTAAACTAATGGAAGTGTGATTTGAGGGCATAAAACTAGAGAGAGAAAAAAAGTTATTGGACAGAAAGTTTAGTGCAACAAATAAACTAGCTTTAAGTAAATTTAGGTTAGCAGAGACATCATAGACACGTTTTACACAAGCTCTGGAATAACCATCAATCTCCTTAATGATTTATAATTAAATTTAGGAAAATGATGGATAGAAACCTAAGCACCCAACAAATATAGTTAAAAAAATATAGAGTGATGTGATATGTTAATGAATATAAACATATAAGAGATCCAAAAAAATATTTTAGCTTCAAGAATATTACAAAAATAGATATATTTATGATTGTATGTCTCCAACTTTGCCCTATTAAGCACTCTCAAATGAGCAACATTATGCTTTAATAATGTGATAATATAATATGTTTAGGTCAAATAGCAAAACATTTAAAATCAAACAACTTTTCATACTATTTTTGTCTTATATGTCTGACAAATTTTGGCAAGAGAAAGCCACGTTAAAGACAATGACTTGTCCCTGTTTTTTCTGGAAACAAGAACAGAGCGCAAAGAAAGGCATAAACATAAGTCCTAGTAGCTAGCAGAAACATAGAACCAGTATTGGCTCAACTCAAATAATAAGTAGAGATAATTAATGATGCCATTAAAACAAATTTACTAAGATAAGCAGCTGAATTATTAAAAATTCAAAGGCTGCATTTACTTGCTCAAGCACTAATAATCCATAACATAAGACTAACCTTAATATAACAAGCAAGCAACCTTAAAAATGAATGAAAAAAAAAATTAATGAGTGTTATGTTTCACTTACTGGTCGAGATTGATTACTTTGTTCCTGCTTCCTGTATGATATTTGCTAGTAGAATTCTCCGAAGACAAAGTAGATGACATAACTACACGTGATTTGAGGAGATTATGTGGTTTTGTGTCAAAATCAGCTGTAGAAATTGAATTTCCTGTTTCATTCTTCAAACAAGAGTTGTCATGGCCTTCATCACCTTCGTACACTATTCTTAGTATTAAGCTCACATTTAAAGCGAGTGATAACACTAAGAAATGTCTCAAAGAGAATATGGTGCTGGAAATCTTAGCCATGTTCTACCAAATGCAAAACAGAGCAAAAGGAAAGATGAATTATTGAAAAAAGGAATGAGGCTCGATGTTGTTTGTGAAAGGCTTTTGGAATTAAATTGCATTGGACACCCCGTTATTTATAGTGTTTTATTGGGTATCTTTTTTACAAATAAATTACCAAGTTAAAATGTAAGGCTAGAAAAACTTACCATACATTAAAACAGTTTATTGGGTATCTTAAATTTTATTATTCATTTTTGCTACTTACTAAATTGGACAATTTATAATTATTCAAATTACAATAATTTTTCATTTAACAGAAAAAAAATTAATGATTAATCATAAAATTATTAAAATTAATTTTTTTCATTAAATATGAGTTGGTAGATTCATTAATTGACAAATTAATTTAATATCAAAAAGCATTAATTCGTGTGATAGGTAAATTGAATATGCATTAGTTTGTTTGTCTTGTTACATTCATTTAACCACATTAATTGTGATATATATATTTTACCACATTATCAATCGAATCAATTTTTTGATATATTGAGATAAAATCAAGAAATATATTATATATTAATGTATTGTTAATTTGTCTTAAAAGATACAATCACATTAAATATATTTATCTTTCTAATGTATTTTAAAAATATCTACATATAAAATTATTAGATTAGGTTCATCTTTTACTTTTATTACTTTTTTCAATCGCACACATCAATTTTGTGGGAAAGACACAGGTATATCCTTTTTTTTGTTTTTTAATACTAAAATGCCACAGTTTAAAAAAATAATATCAGAATGTCTTTTTTTTTCCAGTTGCTGGTCGCTGGGGATGCGACTTGATGAAAACGTACCCTGGGGATGTGACCTCCTACATACATATTTCTATTTTTTTTCCTACTTTACCCTTATGTATTGCATATATATTATATATATTATTATTACATATTTTAAAATTAATAATAACATTATTATAATTAATTAAAATAATAAAAATATTTAATTTATTAATATTATATAATTGTTACTAATTATAATAATAAATAGAATAATAATAATAATAATAATAATAAAATTCTATAAATAAAATAAAAATAAAAATACATTAATTTATTAATATTATATAATTGTTACTAATTATAATAATAAATAGAAAAATAATAATAATTAAAATAGTAATAATAAAAATAAAAAGAAAATTCTATTAATAAAATAAATATAAAAATATACAAATTTATTAATATTATATAATTGTTACTAATTATAATAATAAA